>APFE030313618.1:198307-265977 GCA_000404065.3 Pinus taeda | reverse complement strand
TGCACAAGTTCTAATATCTGTTTCACCCTCTTACTACCAGAGGGGAAACTCACCCGATTCTGCTTCCCATATACACAATTTTCATAGAAATCAAAATCCAGAGAGCTATTACTCATACCTTCTACCATAACTTTACCATGAAGTATCCGAAGGCATTTTTCTCCAATATGTCCAAGCCTTTGATGCCACAACATGGTCTTCTCTCCAGAGACCACTAGATTCTCTGCTCCACTTTTAGGAACCATAGAATTATTGCACCCATCAATAATAGTGCTACCTTGCAGCTTGTGCAGAGTTCCAATCCGAACTCCCCGCATCAATACCAGTGCTCCCTGAACCATCTTGCAGGTATCCTTCCCGAACACTGTTTTTACGCATACATCATCCAACTTGATAATAGAAATCAGATTTCTGGCTAATGCAGTAATATGTAGAACACCTGGAAGCATTCTAACCCTTCCACCTTGCAACTTCAACTTTACTCTTTCACAACCAACGATTCTAGCCTTCCTGTCATCCCCCAAGAAGACATCACCACCATCACAATTCTCATACTCGTAGAACCACTCTCTATGGGGAGTGAAGTGAAAGGATGCACCTGAGTCAATCAACCATGCCTCATGATTTACATGTGTACTTGAAGAAGCCAAGTACACATCACCACCTTCATCTGAGGTGGTTTTCGCCTCTGTAGAAGGAGCATCATCAGATCCCTTTCCTTTATCAGGAGCTATAGATTTACAGTCCCTTTTGTAGTGCCCTTCCTTTCCGCATTTCCAGCACACCACCTTTGCAGGTTTTCCTAGAGATTTAGATCTCCCTCTAGATTTAGATCTCCCACTCGATGACTTATTTTTGTTTCTGTTCTGGGACCGTCCTCGTACAAACAAGACATCACCATTCTGGCTCTTCATAGTTTTCCGTCTCATCTCCTCCATCAGCGAGGATGAGTCTATTTCAACAAAATGCAAGGCAGTTTCATTGTTACCTATTGTAATAACCAAACTATCCCACAAATCTGGTAGAGAACACAACAAATTGATGCACTTATCTTCATCTAAAATTTTAATATCAACAGATGCTAACTGACTTACCACAGTATTAAATGCGTTTAGATGCTCTGTCACTGAGTCTCCATCTTTCTTCCTTAGGTTATACAACTTTTTCCGTAGGAAAAGTTTATTTACCAAAGACTTAGATTGGTACAAAGTCCCTAACTTGTCCCACAAGGCCTTCGCCGTAGCTTCCCCTGATAGATTCAACAATACTGAATCTGATTCACACAATCGTATTGTGCTCTTTGCCTTTCGATCCAACTTCTTCCATTCTTCATCGGACACTCCCATTGGTTTAGTACCCGAATCTACCGCAATCCACTGATCTTTATCTACCAACAGATCCTCCATCTTGAGTTTCCACAACTCAAAACTCTGACCATTAAATTTTTCGATCTCTATCTTTCCACCACTCACCATCTTCTTTCACCACCAGAATAGATCTCGTAGATCTCCCACTGAACAGGGTCTACCATAGGCCCGAGCGAAACCCCTCAGTAACAAAGGCGTCCCCTTGAAGCCAAAAACAACTCTAATTCAAAATGTAGGTTTTAACCCCATACAGAAATTACCTGCATATGAATTCTGAAACACAGAAAAATAAACAATGCGAGAGCATAACACATAAAACAAATATACACAGAGATTTTCCCACTGGATCCCAAAACCGAGACTACCAGCTTGATTTTTCATTATTTTCCTTTCAATGTTATATTACATATTTATACATGCCGAAGCATCCAATACCATGGACCGAAAAACCCTTGCGTCCAAAAAACATGTGCAAAAATCATGCACAAAACCATAGGTGGGTCCGCACAACCTAATATAGGTTCCAAAATCAAAATTTTCTGAGGCGCTGCCCTGGACCCCATAAAGTGGGGTTACAGGTATCCCTCAAACCCTCTGTTAACTACGTGGAAAGAATATAACACAACCCAACATAATCTTGGACTGTTTGGCCTTTAAGCTGCCTAAAATTCTGCCAACTCATAATGGCTTTTTTCATATAGGCTAAAGGATAAAATTGTCTTTTAATTGTAGAAACAAATTCAACCCAAGAAATGGATATATTACCATGGATTCACATTTCCTCTTGAGTCCTTACTTCCCACCAAACTAGTGCATCTCCTTCTAGCCTCAGTGAAGCCAACTGGATCTTTATGTCATCTTCTTGAAGGTTCTGAATTCTACAGTATCCCTCCAACTGTTGAATCCAATTGTCCAACTTTTCTGCATTCACTTCTCCATTGTACATGGGAAGTTCGAATTTTATGTCCAATTTCAGTAACGGAGTTTTTCCTTTCGGGGTTTTTGAATGAGTATGGGCAGTGCTGGTAGTGGAAGATGATGTTGTTTGAGATGGTGAATATGATGAGGAAGATGATGAGGATGGTGGAGATGGAGGTGGCTTTCCACCATTCCCTTTGGAACCCTTCTTCTCATCTTTTTTGTCCTCTGAGCTTTCTTCTCCATGTGGAGGTTTAGAACTCTCTCCAACCATTCTAGTGTTCCTCTCTTCATAGAGGACTTTAAATATCTCAGTCAAAGTATAGAAAGCTTTCTTGAATTCTTCCTCTTCTAAAGAGGGACCTTCATGCTTTCTTTCTCTAAACATAATGGCTGTGGATTCAGACTCAAAAATTTGTACTGATTGTACCTCTTTAATCACTTCGACCTCTTGTGCAATTTGTGCCTCTTCAATCTCAACTGCTGGAGATGGAACTTGAGGTGATTCAGGTGCTACCTTGAGTGCTCCTTTGGGTGAGAATGGTGCTTTCTTAGCCTTCTTCCTTCTTGTCCTAATCTCAGGACTAGCTATCCGTAGCTTCCCTTTTCCTCTCTGCAACTTCAACCTTGTAATCATAACAACAATTGCAACTATTAAACCCTTCAAGCAAATCAAGAAAGCAACCTAGTGCTCTAATGCCAAATTGATCTAAAATTTTTTTCTATTTAATGATATGCTAGTATCATTTCCAAATATAAAATTTTCTTTTCTTTGGTTTGCTTATCCATAGAGTGTTTATCCATGAGCATGTGACTGTCAATTCATCTAACTTGGTGAAATTTAATGTTTTGCATGAACTTAAAAACATGAATTTAAATGGTTAAACATCAACATATAAAAACACAACAAGCACAAATAACAGATCTCAATACACAATTTTTTGTTGAAGGAGTTAACCCCTCTTGGGCTACATCTCCTTAGTCCAGCGTCAGAGTGTGGGCCTTTGTATTAGCTTAAATAGTGCTCAAATTGTTGTTACATGCATCCAATGTTCTTAGTACCTACTCCAATGAGTTTAAAACATTCAAATATATTAGAATTGACTATTGTTTTACTCAATTTGGTTACCAGCTGCTCTGGGAATGGCCTCCAACACCTAGTGGCCCTAAGCTTCAAAATTCTTTAAGTGAATAAAAACACCTATAGGTGACCTCTTCTACCTTTGAAAACTACTCCAATGAGTTTAAAACATTCAAATATATCATAATGGACTATTTGTTTACTCAATTTGGTTACCAGCTGCTCTGGGAATGGCCTCCAACACCTGGTGGCCCTAGGCTTCAAAAAACTTTAAGTGAACAAAAACACCTGTTGATGACCTCTTCTGCCTCCAAAACTTGCTCGAATGAATTCCCACCATGCCAATTAGCCAAAAATTACTACTCATTTTCGAAATTTTGTTGAGAATTGAGTAAGTTATGGCTCAAACAGTTTTTCCTAGAAAACCTCCTCTAAATCTAGAGAACTGCTAGTTAAGTACGCCAAGTTTGGTGGTTGTTACGGATTTAGTGGCTCCGCCATAAATTATGCCAAATTAATTATGGATTAATTAAATGTTAAACTGATTAGTCGTAGACTAATCCCACTTAGCAGTTGGCCCCTAGCTTCTAGTTCAGGCACCTGGTCACATGGGGTGGGAGCTGGCCCCTCGGGGCTTATTTTTTTACCAAACTTTCAGAATCTCTAACTTTTGCATACAATGTCGGTTTTTTGAACTGTTTGCAACATTGGAAGATGGAGACGAACTCTATCCATTAATTCAAGCTTGAAGGAATTCTGAGCACATTCATTTTTTTAGCTAAAATACTGATCCTTGATCAGTCGCTCCGAGGAATGTAGAAGAGGTAAGGTCTTTCATGGGGTTGGCAGGCTATTATAGGAGGTTCATCAGGAACTTCTCATAGGTTACTTATCCTATCACATCATTGTAGAGGAAAGGTAAGAAGTTTGAATGGATAGAGAAGTGTGAGGCTAGTTCTGAGCATCTTAAGTAGTTGTTGACACATGCTCCAGTGTTAAAGATTGCAGATTCAGACATGGAGTTTATAGTATGCACATATTATTGCAAGAGAGGACTTGGTGAGGTCCTTATGCAGGATGGACATGTGGTGTGCTATGATTCATGAAAATTGAATGAGCATAATCATAACTATCCAGCACATGATTTAGAGTTAGCATCGATCATACATGCATAGAAGATGTGGAGGCACTATCTTCTTGGTAGGAGATTTGTACTGAGTAGTGATCATATTGGGTTGAGGTATTTGTTTAAATAACCAAATTTGAATGCCAGGTAGGCTAGATGGTTGCCACAATCAATGAGTTTAATTTCGAGATCAGGTACATCAGGGGAAAAGAGACCAAGGTGGCAAATGCCCTTCGCAGGCAGTGAATAACTTAGCAACTATGAGCTCATATGGGACAAACTTATTGGATATGATCTTGTAGGCAGCTCAGCAGGATGTCAGATATATGGATATTTTTCACAGGTTGCAGCAGGGTCCTAGTACAAGTGATAGTACAGGTACATGTACATGTATAGGTAGTGGTATAGGTATAGGTGCAGGTGTACAGGATGTGGACTATCACCTTACAACAAATGGAATGGTTAGATTCATAGACTCGATATATATGCCAGATAACAATGAGCCCAAGAAGGTGATCTTGTGGGAGTTTCATGCGAAACCATACTCAGGTCTGTTGGGAAAAATACTAGGGGGTGAATCAGTATTTAAACTTTCATAATAATAATTTTTCTTTTTCAAACTGTATATGCAATTTTATAGAAACCAAATAGCATATGTCTGCGACTATAATGAATGAAACCAACACATATACTATAAGCTTGTAAAACAACTAATTCATTGTTTGTTAAACTTAAATCAGAGTGTGATGCATTTACTAAGTAGTTAACATATGTGGTAAGAACATAATAAATCAACACACGTGAGCAACACACATGAACACTAGGATTTTTCAGGTGGAAACCCAATGTGGGAAAAAACCACCGTTGTTATCATCTGAGTCTTCAATCTTCTTATTATAAAAAGTGTTTACAAGTTTTGTACTGGTGTGAACTTTTTCCAGTACGCAGGCATCTACCTGCTGAAGGCTACAACCTTCACTCATTTTCCAGCTTCTACTAGAAGGGATCTCCAACCCACTAGTTCTTGTATTGGCTGATATGTTTACCAGTACGTAGGTGTCGGCCTATAGAAGGTTGCCAGCCTCACTCTTTCTCTAAGGACCACATTTCATAAATTTTCAAATTGGATACTCCTGGTACACATCAACACAATATGTAGGCCACGTTTCATCAAATTTTCAGGTTGTACCCATTAGTAATATTGAAGCTCAAAATCAATCACCATTGCAATACAACCATTAAATAAACTGCATCAACCAATCACTGAAACCCATCAACTCTGAAGAATAACACAATCAATCAATCGAAACAGTCAAATCACTGTCACCAAAACACAGAGTTGAACCCATAACACTATATTAACAACTAGAACCAACTGCAACCTCAAAAAACATATGTCAGAATATATGTGCTAGTTCAATGAGGAAAACCTACGTGTATACGCTACTTTCTGTAACCCAACCTGCGTACCTCTAAAGATACCGAATCATAAAACTTCTGAACTGTACTAACCAAAGACATTCTGAAGATCTACTGTCATATTACAGAGTTCTAAATAGATAGCAGCAAAGATCACCCTTCTTACTCAATCAATCAGTCAGCTAGACTCAATCTCCTTATACAATCAGTTTAACTTAAGATCTAATGAAGACATCATTCACAAACAAAAATAAAACAACAACATTGATTAGATAGATCAATCATTTCTGATCAATAAGTCCTTCCTCTGCATACGCTACTTGAAAGTGTCGAATCCACGTGTATATGCGCCTTCACCGAGGTGAACCTATATATAGATCTGCAAATAATGACTTATAACTTCACAAATTTCAAGACTTCATATATACCCAGATCATAGCATTTAAAGGATAAACATGTGTTAGCACTTAGATCTAGCCTATCCATTATCAGGTCATACAATGATAAGTCCTTTCGGGTATCATGACCCTGATTCAACATTGTATCCAGGTGTGCACAATATGTTTCATATCTATATCATAACCATAACCCTTACAACACAAAATATACTTTAGATAAAAGTATTCCTGAAAAAACCTTTCACTTGCACACTTAGCTCTTTGATCTCCTCCTCCTTATATACTAGAGCCTTTGTCAATAACATGCACCAACACAACACTTACAACCTTTGGTATTCTTAGACGTGATCAAGTAATCGTTATTCCGCTCAATATTGTGGGCTAATACCATGGTATGGCCCCTTGGTATTCTTTAACCTTAATTTTCCTTCCCATACACACTTTTCCTTCTGTGAAACTACATGCATATGTATACACACCTTTTATTCTATGTACTTGCATGCATACACGACTTGGACTAGGTTAACCAACATATACATCTTAAAACATTCGCTTTCCTCAATTTCTTGATTCTGATCTGTAAATCTTTGTCCCATCATCATGTTCTTCTGTGCCATTACTTTGTTACCTCTGAATAGACATATTAAAATGTGAGTTGCCATCATACATCACTTTATCATTTCTGAAGTAACCTATATGTGGGTTTCCATCAAGGACAACACGTACCATAATGCCAACAATCTCCCCATTTGGACTTGATGGCAACCATATTGGTGTTGATCACTTCAAGTTGTAGAACCTGTTAGAGATATCAAGCAACAACAAGATATATACTCTCCCCCCTTTGAAATCAAGGGCAAAGGGCGGACCAAGATATTCTCCCCCTTAGTACATGCTGAGATGCACTATATTGTCCATGCTCCCTCTGAGCGCATGCAGAGTCTACATAAATATTTTTCAAAAGAATAACATGACTCTATAACTCAACTATGTGAGTATGACCTTCCTATCACCAATGACTCATACATACGGTCTATGTCTCATGACCCTCATGTTGATAAGAAGTTCAACCTGTCTCATGCAAAGCCTTTAAAGGTCCCTGAGGAGCTGTGAAAAAACTCACGAGAAATGAAGTCTTCCCAGGTGATGCCCTGCAAGCCAAGCTGATGGATGACCACAATTTTTATGAGAGAAAAATGATATATACTATTGAACTGCCACTGAGGAGTTTTGTGTTATACTAGAGTGGTCATCTTCTCAATATTTCGGCACATGAAGTAAGGGATGTTCATCATCCTCACCCTGGTAAAATGCATCAGCAGTCGGATATGATAAGCATATAAACAGGAGAACCGGCCCTCACAGCTGAAATACTTCATAATTAATTTCATTAAAGGGGCATATGAATCTTTGAGGTACCGAAAAGGAAAAACTCTCTTGAGCTGTCTCAAAAAACCAAGCTTGATGTATGGCTGATAATGTTGTCGGTCAATTTTCTGCCTCTTGTTCCATTGCTCTCCAATGTTAGGAATACCAGTTGCTAGTGAAATAGATTTTAGTGTTAATGTGAAAGCGACACTAGCTAGAGTGGCTTGACCATCATGTAAATGTAGCACAAACAAACGAGCCAACTCATGATGAAACTGAATGTTAGCAACCTTCTCACAAAATTGATAGCAGGACTAGTGCTGAAAACAAGAGATGGCAAGAGGGCAGGCCTGTAATTCAGAAAGAGTGGTTGGTTCTTCTCTAATATGTTTGACACCTCTATGAGGCCTCCTGGGTGCATGTATCTCTGTAGGTGAGTCAGTGTGTGTCTCCTCTTCATAATCATATGAGGGATCAGATTCCATTTCTGCTAGTGGGTGAACTATCTTGAAGCTGCCTTGATGAGAAGCAAGTAATTGTGATGTTTTTTAACCTTTTCCACCAAGGGGACAAATGATATGAGCGACTGTGGAGGGAGGAAACAATGAGAGATTTTAGGGACTGTTGGGAAAGGGTTTAGTTAAGGGAACATGGAACTAGGGAGTAATTTGGGAGTTTTTGGTATAAGACTAGGGTTTGGGAATTTGTGTTTGGGATTTTCAGAAATGGGAATTGGGGTAGGAATAGATGATGTTTTAGGAATGTGTGAATTTAGGGAATAGGGAAATCAAGGGAAAAATGGAGTAAGGGAGTGGTGAGGTGAGGGAATAACTTGGCCGCCAAATAATTGATACAAACCTTAGCACTATTTTCTTTGGTAGGGTTTGATTTTCTTACCCAACACCATAAGACAACCACCATAAAACCCAACGAGCCGCACTCGTGTAAATTTGCACTGGAAATCGCAGCCCAATGCGACGAGCTAGTTATGTGCGCTGCGCCAGTTACCCAGTGTGCCGCGCCTCTATTTTTTTGCAGATTTCTCCCACTTTCTCTTGCTCACTCTACACATGGCTTTGCTTTGCTTCCAAGAGTGCAGCTTTGCTTCCAAGAGTGCAAATGAGATTTTCAATTGAAGAAATTACTTATATACAAGGAGTCTTTTAATTTTTTGGTTGGCAAAACCCACTTTTACAATGTTTTGAAAATGACTTTATTTTGAACTCTGTTTTGAACTTTTTCACCTTATTAGAGCTTGTGATGAACTGAATGACTTATGTTTGTCTTGTTTTGCAGGGGGTTGTAGCTACTGGGGCTAGGGAAAGTGACCAGGGTTACAAATGAAATGATTTACATATGAAGAAGATGAAATTACATGAATTTGTAAAATAAAAGCAAAAATAATCTGTTTTTCCTCAAAACAGCGTTTTGAGGAAAGACACATCTCTGAACACTTGATATGAAATTTATTGATTCTGGAACCTCCTCATGTGCCTGTTGGTTGTTATTGGACATTTTGAAACACTTTTATTATGAAACCCTAGACTTAATGACAATGAAACCCTAAAAAGACTTTTGCAATCCTAAAGACAAAAAGTGACTATATACAATTTTGATGAATAAACATGAGCCAATAGATAAATGACATGAGGGAAACTGTAGGAGAAGCCACTACTGTCAGATGATCCATGCACCTAATGAAATGCAGCTGACTGGGCGAGACACCTAATATGCAATGCAACAAGAGGATTTGATCTCTGATGGAGGGATGAAGATACCGACACTAACATTGGCTCCACTAGGGATGGTAGCTCCTTGGAGGTGCCAAGAACTACAGATCTCTGGGAAAATTGACAGTGCCTTCATCCATTGCGCTATGGAGTCAATAACTTTGACAAAACAAATTGAACTCTTGACTTAAAGACTCAATTTCAGGACTGAATGTGACTCAAAATTGACTCATTTTCAAGACTGAAATTGACTAAATGACCTAACTCTTAACAGACCAAACCAACACTGAAATCAAACTTCAGCTTTATAGCCTTCACCTCAGGCCCCAAACTGAAGAATGAAAGCAGTACACACTTGCAATGGAATTTAAACAAGCCAGTATATACATTGATGAATAGGACAGTAGAAAACATTTCACAAATAATACCATTTGAGGAGCCGACCATTGGCCGGCCCACTAGGATAATCTTCGCCATTCAGCTCCTGCAAAAGGAAAGCATTCTGGCTCCGATATGCAGCAATCTTGTACGGTCCTTTCCAAAGATTCTAAAATTTGCCATGTTTACCTTTTTCTTCGTTCCTTGCATCCCATTTCAGCACTATGTCTCTTATTTCAAACCTGTCTGCCTTTGCTTTTCGGTCATATATTTTCTTGATTCTTTCTTGCACCTTAAAAGTATTATGAAATACCTCCTCCCTAGTTTGCTGCAAATGAATCATTTGATTGATCCTCCACTACAAACCACCATCTTCGTTGCTCGCTTCTTGGAAAAGTTTGACCAATGGGACTGCCAAAGAGGTCGGGAATACTGTGTCCACACCATACACAACCTCAAAAGGAGGCATGCCTATAGATTTCTTGTGACTTACCCTGTCTGCCCAAAGTGCATTGACCAGCTTTTTGTGCCAACCTTTCTTGTTAGTTTCCGGCAGCTTTTTCATAATGTTGACAAGAGATTTATTTGAGGATTCCACCAATCCACTGCCTTGTGGGCAATAGGCAGTCAAATTCCCCAAAGTGATTTGATACTTATGACAAAAATCAATCTTTCTCTTCGATTTAAAGGTTGTTGCATTGTCAGTGATCAACTTATTGAGATAGCCAAAACCAGACAAAATGTTGTTTTCAAAAAATGAGATAATTACCGAATCGGTGGCTTGCCTTGTAGGAATCGGCTCAATCCATTTGGTGAAATAATCTGTCATTGTGACGATCCACCTATGTTGCGTTGAAGAAGAGGGATGAATTGCACCTCTGAAATCCAAACCGCACTGCTAAAATGGAGCACTTACTTCAATGGGCTTGAGCGGTAAAGGCTACAACTTCCTCTTACCTTGAAAAATCTGACGTTCGTGGTAGTTGGCCACTATTTTGCACACATCTGCAAAAAGAGTTGGCCAATAATACCCGGCTCTCAAGATTTTATTGGTTGTTGTCTTCCAGAAAAGATGGCCTCCACAATCTCCTTTGTGAAAGTCTTCCATCACCTATTTCGCCTCTTCTTCCACTAAACAATCGAGCAAGACACCACTGGGGTCTTTCCAATAGAGCGCACCATTCATGATACAAAATTTTACAACTTTCAATTTCAGTGTCCTGCTCTTGTTCTTAGCCATTGTGGGTGGTGATGACAGATTTTGGAGTACATAAACAATGTCCGAATACCAAGGAGAAAGAAGGAAAATTTCTGATACCTGAGCGGGCAGATTCTCTTCATCTTCCTCGGACTTAGCAACAATTATATTAATGTCCAGGACGTGCAGGTTTGACTCAGCCATTAGTTTAGCAAGCCCCTGTCCTTTAATGAGCTTTGTCAGTTTGATTTCCACGTCATACTCCAACAAGGCAGCAATCCATTTGCCTCTTCTCCCTTCCGGATCTATTTGCACTAAGACATCCTTAACAACAGCATTAGGAACATAAGTAAGGATGTGGGAATGGAAAATATAAACTCAAAAATCTTTCAATGCCTTTACCAAAACAAGGGCATGTTTTTCAATAATATTGTACTTCAATGCCGCATCCCTTATGGTTATGCTGAAAATGCGATTGGCTTCTCGAGCTGGTCTCTTTTTTGCATCAAGACCGCTGCCATAGTATGATCCGAGGCAAATGAAAACAAAATGAAATCCTGAGTATAGCCTGGGCTGATCAAAACCGGAGCTAAAGAAAGAGCTAATTTCACTAAATTGAAGGACTTAACCACTTCCTCTGTCCACCTTAATTGCATTCTCCTTTTTGAGTATGTTTGTGATTTCCCTTAAATGTTCTGCCAAGTTTGGCACAAAGCGACGTAAATTTTTTTTATCTTACCATTGAAGGAATGGATTTCTTTCTTACTTCGTGGAAAATCAATCTTTTGAATGGCCTCCACCCGATCTAGATCGATGCAGATGCCCTCCTTTGAGATAATATGCCCAAGAAGCTCGGTTTCATCCATGGCAAACAAACTTTTCTTTGGATTGAGAGAGATGCCATACTTCCTACACCGCTGAAACACAATCTTCAAATGATAAAGGTGATCTTCATCTGAATTAGAGAAAGCAGTTAATTCATCAAGATAAACCACTAGAAATACATCTTTTTCATTGGCAAATGTGATATCCATCGCCCGCTGAAAGGTTGCACCAACAATTTTCAATCTGAAAGGCATCTTTGCATAGTTAAAGGTTCCCCACTGAGTGGTGAACGTTGTTTTCTCTCGATCATCTTCATGGACCAGAATTTGGTTATAACCCGAATAACCATCTAGTAGTGACATCCGGGATTCTCCAACTACTCTCTAAAGTATGTGATCCATCTTGGGCAAGGGATAGTTGTCCTTCAAAGAAACTTTGTTCAGATTTCTAAAATCAATACATAACCGAATCTCACCTATTTTCTTGCGCACGGGCACCAAGTTTGAAATCCAATCTAAAAATATTATGGGGACTATGATACCGGCTTTGTACAACCGATTCACTTCCTTCTCAATTGAGGGCAGCAGCTTTGGATTTATCCTTTTTAGCTTCTGACGAAAAGGTTTTTGATTTGGCTTGATTGGGATGACATGCTGAATTATGCTTGTATCATATGACTTCAATTCTGAATAATCCCAAGCAAATGCATCAATAAAAGAGGATAACAAACTGATATACTTTGCTTTACCTGTGGAGGCAACGCCTTTGATAATTTTACCATCGTAGGATTTTCAGCTGATCCAATGTTCACATCCTCAATTCCTTTTTCAGCTGGCAGCAAGCTTGTTTTTCGTGCCGCATCATCATGATTGAATAGCTCCTCTAAAGGTATTAGACCTTTAGGAATGATGTTGTCCTTGAGCTATAAAACTTCCATCTGATTGACTTCTATATCAGCCTCACCATCATCATACTCCACATCGATAGAAGTGTCTATGAATTTACCTCTGTTTTGCAGAAATTCATCAATCTCGTCATCGTCTTGAAATACTTGCCAATACCTTTGATTGTCGGGGACAGCTGGACGATGCTTCACGTGAATCTCAAACATGTTGTTTGAGTTCATCGGGATTTTCAAATTACTTGTTGCTGTTGCAAGCGAATCGGCAATGACATTCTGAGCACGAGGGACACATGTCAAAGTGCAATCTGAAAATACTTTCAAGATATCCAACACCACATTGCGATAGGCCCGCATTCGAGGATGATTATCTTGATATTCCCATTTCACCTGCTTGATAACTAACTCGGAGTCGCCATACACTAGAATCCTTTTGGCATTCAACTTTTTAAGAATTTTTAAACCAACAATTAAAGCTTCATATTCAGCCTCATTATTTGAACAGTCAAAAGCCAGTTTATAAGAACAGACCCTTACATTGCTTGGTGCTTTGTTTGGAGCGAAAACAGGGCTGCGTATCCAAATGCCAATTCCAGCACCCTCCCTTCCTACCGCGCCATCAAAATCCATGCTCCACAGGCCTGATTCATCTGCTTCCAAATGCTGAAATTCTGTTTGTTATGTTTCTCTTCTTTGATGTCCATCATTGTGTTGCTGCTGTCGGAAAGTTGTTTGCTCAGCGGCACTATCAAGTCTTTGCCTTTCTTGCTTTAAAACTTCTCTGAAGTTTTTAGAGATCTCGGGAATGTCTTCTACCTCAACTACTTGGCTATTTGCATCATTAAAGTTATCTGAATACAAAACAAATGATTCTAAATCAGTATGTACATAGTTGATTGGATGATTTACCGACTTCTCCTTGCTAGTGATCATGTACTTCATCTTTTGTTCCTGGTATAGTTTCCTCATTTGACGGAACACGGGAATGGTAGCATAGGAGAAATCAAGCTGCATTGTCCCTTTAAACTTTTCTCCCCAATATCTGGAAAGAAGCATGCCAAATCTAGGAGGTATATCCACTACAACCACATCCATCAAAACACTTTTAGCCGGAATATGATCCAAACTGACCACCAAATCCTTGATAAGACCAATGCACCTTACTCTTCCGGAAACGAAAGAGTAAATGTCATGATACTTTCTCGTGATATCCAGTCCCAATTTCTCCATGATGGCTTTAGGCATGAGATTATGAGAGGCTCCGAAATCAAACATAGCATTATGCAACACAAAGTCATGCACCCTGAGACTGATGTAGAAAGGAGCTACATCACTATCTTGAGACTGACCTTCCAATGCTGGACCAAAAATCAACTTGGGACTGTCATCCTCCACATTCACCATATCAGATGATGGACCTAGATTCAAAATTTTCGACACCTGACCTTTATAATTGTTGTTCTTCATCAGTTCAGTCAAAGGAATAGATATTTTTGACTTAGCAATTTCATTTTCTAAGTTCAAAACTGAAACTTTTTCAACCTCTTTCGTTGAAACATCCTTCTTCTCAGTTTTCTCCTTTGACATACTTGGTTGATTGGATCTCTAATTTGCTGATGGCGTTTTGCTGGTGGTAGGATCAGTTGTCTCTTTTCCCTTTTTCTACACAATGGGAGGATCATTCTTTGACACTACTGCCTCCTTCCTTTTCTGAATTGGATTCATAGGCACATCTCTATTTTGGAGTGAATATTTTCGTTGTTGAGCTGACAAAGCATTCATGTATCCTCTTTGGTACTCATCAGACTCTTCCTCAAGGATGGTTTCATTTGCCAAAATGAAATTCTCATCTCTTTTTTCAGCTGAATTCTCGGAGTACTACTCATCTTGAGTGATGAAAATTGGCATATCATCAAGCGTAAAGAAATGATTTTCTTCCCCAATCACATTCTCCTCTTCATCTATTTCCGGACCATGTACAAAATTCTACTGTAAGGGTGTCTGCACCTACTGTTGCACTGCTTGATCTTGAGCTCGCTACTCTCTTTGTTTGATCCTAAATTGTGGTTGTTGCTGGCCACAGAAGTTAGGATTTCTGACTTGGGGTTCAGGCTTGTCAAGTTTCATCCTATCAAGCATCTACTCCACCTTTCGAAGCACTTGGTCTGAAGTGGAAGGCTCTTCCTTTATCGTGACTTTCTTTTCAGCTCTTGCTCTAGCTCTTTTGGCAAGCAAATTTTCTTCAACATTGGCTACAATCTTCTGCATATCTTCCAAAGTAGTCGGATCTCACTCTCTTAATTGATAGGCCATATCAGTGTCAAAACCGTCCAGAAACTTAATCAAGGCCAGCTCAATAGGTGGCTTTATATGATCAAGAATTGCATTGTAAACAAGGTTGAATCTAATACAATAATCTTGGACAGACTCACCGAAATTCCGCTTGATGTGCTCATATTCGGAGAGGATCTGAAGAGGATTTTTCTTCACTTCACAGCGATCTAAGAAATATCTCTCCAGATTGGCCAATGTAGTGATACTTGCAGCCGACAAAGCTCTGAACCATTTCCGCACTTCACCACCAAATGTTTGTACAAAAAGTCTCATTGTCACATTTTCGACATCAATCTCATGAAGGTCAAAGAAATCTATCATCCTATCCACATGTTCCTGAGCTGTAACACTATGAGGAGTGCCATCAAACAAAGGCATTTTGCTTTGATAATCGGTGGGCATATCATCCAAATTTTGGGGCAGCACAAGGGGTGCAAAACGAGCAGCCATTTCTCTTGGTGGATTTGGTCTTGGGGATGTTGGGGGAGTGGGTGCAGTTGATGTACGACGTGTATGAGGAGGTGTGTGTGGGGGCAAAGCAATTTTGGATGTTTGAGGAGTAGGAGTAGATGGAGGTGATACTACTACAGACTTTTGATCAGAGATAGTGGGCTGCACAGGAATGGTGGGAATGAAAGGAGTTTCAGTAGGAATTCCGGAGCTGGATGCATTTGCGGAAGATCCAAGGGTTGCAGATGCAGTTTCTAGGAAATCAACGATGTTCAAAGCCACGATTGAAGTCTGGAGCTGTTTCAAGATATAATCATCAATTGACTTATTGGCCCTTTCAGTTTCAAGAGCTGCAACGAACTCTAGATTTAGCAAAATAGAACCAACAGCACTTTCAGATTTTGTTTCAAACAATGACAGACTAAATTGTTCATCAAACTCAAGCTCGTCAAGATACTCAAAGACTACAAGACATGAATGAGATTTGAACACGGGAATAACAAAACTCTCTTAACGAAGCATTCATGGAATAAGATTGGGATTCTCATACACAGGAGGAGGATCTGGATCTAGATTAGCTCTGGTATATCTTCTGGAAGCCAGTGTGCTACTATTTTCAAGAAATCAAATGGGCATTTACAACTTGTTCAGCCTATCAAATCCTAAACTTATCATCCAAAAGCTTAGAATTATCAGATGTACTGGGGTGAATTGTAGGTTAGATATTCCGTTTATAAGACTAGACCAGAGATTGACTAAAGTAGCTTTTATCTACTTGCGCTAATGCAAAGCAAAAGCATTTCGAAGGCTACATGGCTAATCTTCAGACTCTGTATGTAGTTTATAAACCGAGGAACACTAAGAAACAATCAATTTCTTCACTAGTATGGTTGCCACTATGTTAGAGCCTAGATTTACCTCACGCTGAAAAGGTAGGATCCAGGGCCAACATCAAACCACGCTCAACCTGGTAGCTAGCCCTACCAGGTCAAGAGAGGGCTCTCTCCGAGTCAATCTCAGCAAATTATGATCACTAAGGGCTTGAGATGACTGATATAGCTACTGATATTATTCTAGGTATAGGCGCAAAGGAGTTTGATTGAATAAAATGATGCATTTGTGTGTTTGTGGGCTCTAATGGAAAAGCAAAATTTGGGTGCAGGGAATGAGGCTCAGTCTTGCAGAGGTCTCAATGGGGCAAGGTAGGCAACTGTATTTGGCACTCTAAATCAAATGAGATGGATGGATTAGACAGAGGACGAGTTGAAGAGGGAAAAAGAAGCCATGGACCCTCTCCAAACAGTTGAAAACATCAAGAAACTAAAGCAAACTTCAAGTAGAGCACTGCAATTTCAATGTATTCTACTTACACTCTTGTTTGATTTAGCTGAGAAGAAATAAGAGGGAAAATGACATACATAATACATAAGCAAATTCACAAATACATAAGAAAGCACTGTACCAAAACAAAATGCCACAGGGATCCCAAAGAGTGTTGCAAATCCTGGTCTCAATTCCTTAGCCAAAATGTTGATGTGAGTGTACAATGAAGCTCCTTACTTTCTCAAGAGTCCAACCACGCTAAAGATTGAAAAAATACATAATATAGACAAAACATAGCTCATCCTAGCCTCTAAGCATCGAGCTCACATGTTTAGGAGCTGTTCCAACTAATTCTAAACTGAGAACTAGAAATCAGGCAGTGGAACAGCGTGCCTCTAGTAACAAGGGAACTGATTCATTAAGTTTCAAACAACTTTTAATTAATGAATCTACCTACAAAAGTGAAAATTTGACATATTTACATCATGATCCATCAATGTACCTTGAATTACATCAAAATTTTGACATTAAGAAAGTGAAAAAGTTAAATTGGCCAAAGCTGGGTGAAAAAAAGAGCAATACTTGGCCAAACTGGCAAAATTTCCTCTATGTGCCGCGCCTGATTCTCTATGCATAGTGCCTGTTTGGACCCACTTTTGGAGGCCTTCCCGGTGTGAAAAGTCACTCAAAGTGTGCTTGCTAGAAAGTTATGCATGTCTACTTTCCAACCCAAGTGGAATTTTTCAATTTGGCCTTCATTTGCCCTGTCAAAAATCAAATCTCCCAAAAATACTACCTATGTGCCAAAATAGGGGCAGTAAGGTCCTTTTTTGTGTTTTTGACCTTTTTGAGGGCTCAAAACCTGTCCAAATTTCTTGTCCATTGGTAGGTAAGCATATTTTTCCATGCAAAATCTAAAAATGTTGAGTTTTTGTGCTTTGGAGACTCCTAGCAGAAGCGAGCGCCACATGGTGCGGCGCATAGGGCAAAAAATCCTGTTTTTTGTGCCGAAAATTTCAAAAATTTCAAAAATGCCTCAAATTTTTTGAAATTTGAGCTGAGTCTTCTCCATCAAGCATGTTGTTCGGCCAAGGAAGCCTCAGCCAATATCTAAAGGCGATCATGCTCCTTTCGCTTCTTTGATGCTCTCTTCAATTTTGCCTTTAAGCTCCTAATTCTCGCCTTGCAAACTTTGTTCCTCGCCATGTAATGAAAAACCATGTGTCTCAACAAGTATTTCTCCTTGTTGGCCTTCTCCAACAACCTCTCTAAGTGTATATTGACCCTTTCGAGCCAAGACTCCCCATCGGCATTGATCTCTTGCTCAAGTGAAGTGAACTCCACCCTTCTCCTTTGGGCAGCTTGGCGATTCTACCAAACGTTTTGCAACTCCATGATCGCTTGCTGATCTTAAAACTGTTTATTCCTTTGCTCCAAGTACTTTATAATCCACTTATCCCTCTCCAATTTG
The DNA here is from genome assembly GCA_000404065.3 of Pinus taeda. Lineage (NCBI taxonomy): Eukaryota > Viridiplantae > Streptophyta > Pinopsida > Pinales > Pinaceae > Pinus > Pinus taeda. The sequence goes on along the minus strand of APFE030313618.1, from coordinate 247,690 downwards.
AGGGACAAGGCTTTGATGTCCACTTGCTGCTCTTGGATGATTTCTTTGAGATTTGTGCTTTGTGGGCCCACATCTGTATCATCATCCTCAATGAGAATAAAGTCCCGCTCACCTGAAGGCCCCTCATCCTGAAATGGCCTCTTGCCTTTGTCCTGAACCTGTGGTGCTGATGACGGAAGTGAGACCCCTTCCATCTCGGATGGAGATAATACTCGCTTGGCTGCTGCGAACAACCGTCTAGTGCCTTTCTGGTAAGTGATGAACACCAGCATACTAACAGTCTGTGTCTCATGAACCTCATGCTGATAAGAAGGTCCACTGATCTCATGCAAAGCCTCTGAAGGTCCCTAAGGAGATGCGAAAAACTGACGAGAAATGAAGTCTTCCCCAGTGATGCCCTGCAAGCCAAGCTGATGGATGACCATAATTTTTATAAAAGCAAAATGATATATACTATTGAACTGCTACTGAGGAATTTTGTGTTGTACTAGAGTGGTCATATTCTCAATATTTCGGCACATGAAGTAAGGGATGTTCATCATCCTCACCCTGGTAAAATGCATCAGCAACCAGGTATGATAAGCATATAAACGGGAGAAGCGGCCCTCACAGCTGAAATACTTCATAATCAATTTCATTAAAGGAGCCTATGAATCTTTGAGGTACTGAAAAGGAAAAACTCTCTTGAGCTGTCTCAAAAAACTGGGCTTGATGTATGGTTCATAATGCTGCCGGTCAATTTGCTGCCTCTTGTTCCATTGCTCTCCAATGTTAGGAATACTGGTTGCTAGTGAAATAGATTATGGTGTTAATGTGAAAGTGACACCAGCTAGAGTGGCTTGACCATCATGTAAATGCAACACAAACAAACGAGCCAACTCATGATGAAACTGAATGCTAGCAACCTTCTCACAAAATTGATAGCAGGACTAGTGCTGAAAACAAGAGATGGCAAGAGGGCAGGCTTGTAATTCAGCAAGAGTGGTTGGTTCTTCTCTAATATGTTTTCCACCTCTATGAGGCCTCCTCGGTGCATGTACCTCTCTAGGTGAGTCAGTGTGTGTCTCCTCTTCATAATCATATGAGGGATCAAATTCCATTTCTGCTAGTGGGTGAACTATCTTGAAGCTGCCTTGATGAGAAGCAAGTATTTGTGATGTTTTTTTACTTTTGCCACCAAGGGGACAAATGATATGAGCGACTGTGGAGGGAGGAAACAATAAGAGATTTTAGGGACTATTGGGAAAGGGTTTAGTTAAGGGAATAGGGAACTAGGGAGTAATTTGGGAGTTTTTGGTATAGGACTAAGGTTTGGGAATTTGTGTTTGGGATTTTGGGAAATGGGAATTGGGGTAGGAATAGATGATGTTTTAGGAATGTGTGAATTTAGGGAATAGGGAAATCAAGGGGAAAATGGAGTAAGGGAGTGGTGAGGTGAGGGAATAACTTGGCAGCCAAATAATTGATACAAACCCTAACACTGTTTTCTTTGGTAGGGTTTGATCTTCTTATCCAACACCATAAGACAACCACCATAAAACAACCACCAAAATTGGATGAAAAACAGTGATAGAGTCTCAACCTACTTGCACAAATGATGATCCACACATTTTGGGCGATTTGGAATGAATTGTTGAAGGTTTAGGGCTTGCTGGCTATATGTGTCGCGCATCAAACCCAACACGTTGCGCCAGTTATGTGCGCCGCACCCGTGTAAATTTGCACTGGAAATCGCAGCCCAATGCGCTGCACCAGTTACCCAATGCGCCGCACCTCTGTTTTTTAGCAAATTTCTCCCACTTTCTCTTGCTCACTCTACACATGGCTTTGCTTTGCTTCCAAAAGTGCAAATGAGATTTTCAATTGAAGAAATTACTTATATACAAGGAGTTCTAATTTTTTGGTTGGCAAAACCTACTTTTACAATGTTTTGAAAATGACATTATTTTGAACTTTGTTTTGAACTTTTTCACCTTATTAGAGCTTGCGATGAACTAAATGACTTATGTTTGGCTTGTTTTGCAAGGGGTTGGAGCTACTGGGGCTAGGGAAAGTGACCAGGGTTACAGATGAAATGATTTACATATGAAGAAGATGAAATTACATGGATTTGTACAATAAAAGCAAAAATACTCTGTTTTTCCTCAAAACAAAGTTTTGAGGAAGGACACATCTCTGAACACTTGATATGAAATTTATTGATACTGGAACCTGCTCATGTGCCTACTGGTTGTTATTGGACATTTTGAAACACTTTTTTGATGCAACCCTAATGAAACCCCAAAAAGACTTTTGCAATCCTAAAGACAAAAAGTGACTATATACAATTTTGATGAATAAACATGAGCCAGCAGGTAAATGACATGAGGGAAACTGTAGGAGAGGCCACTACCATCAGATGATCCATGCACCTAATGGAATGCAGCTGACTGGGTGGGACACCTAATATGCAATGCAACAAGAGGATTTGATCTCTGACGGAGGGATGAAGATACCGACACTAACATTGGCTCCAATGGGGATGGTATCTCCTTGGAGGTGCCAAGAACTACAGATCTCTGGGAATGCTGACAGTGCCTTCATCCATTGGGATATGGAGTCAATAACTTCGACAAAACAAAATTGAACTCTTGACTTAAAGACTCAATTTCAGGACTGAATGTGACTCAAAATTGACTCATTTTCAAGACTGAAATTGACTGAATGACATGACTCTTAACAGACCAAACCAACACTGAAATCAAACTTCAGCTTTATAGCCTTCACATCGGGCCCCAAACTGAAGAATGAAAGCAGTACACACTTGCAATGGAATTTAAACAAACCGTTATATACAGTGATGAATAGGACAAAAGAAAACATTTCATAAATAATACCATTTGAGGAGCCGACCGTTGACCGGCCCACCAGGATAATCTTCGCCATTCAGCTCCTATAAAAGGAAAGCATTTTGGCCCCAATATGCAGCAATCTTGTACTGTTCTTTCCAAATATTTTCAAATTTTCCATGTTTACCTTTTTCCTCGTTCCTTGCATCCCATTTCAGCACTATGTCTCCTATTTCAAACTTGTCTGCCTTTGCTTTTCGGTCATATATTCTCTTGATTCTTTCTTGCACCTTAAAAGTATTCTGAAATACCTCCTCCCTAGTTTGCTGCAAATGAATCATTTGATTGATCCTCCATTGCAAACCATCATCTTCGTTGCTCGCTTCTTGCAGAAGTTTGAGCATCGAGACTGCCAAAGAGGTCGGGAAAACAGTGTCCACACCGTACACAAGCTCAAAATGAGACATGCCTATAGATTTCTTGTGACTTACCTTGTTTGCCCAAAGTGCATTGACCAACTTTTTGTGCCAACTTTTCTTGTTAGTTTCCAGCAGCTTTTGGATAATGTTGACAAGAGATTTATATGAGGATTCCGCCAATCCATTGCCTTGTGGGTATTAGGCAGTCGAATGCCCCAAACTGATTTGATACTTATGACAAAAATCAATCATTCTCTTTGATTTAAAGGTTGTTGCATTGTCAATGATCAACTTATTGGGATAGCCAAAACCAGACAAAATGTTGTTTTCAAGAAATGAGATAATTAACAAATTGAGGGCTTGCCTTGTAGGAATCGCCTCAATCCATTTGGTGAAATAATCTGTCGCTGTGAGGATCCACCTATGCTACACTGAAGAAGAAGGATGAATTGCACCGATGAATCCAAACCCGATTGCTGAAATGGAGCACTTACTTCAATGGGCTTGAGCAGTAAAGGTTGCAACTTCCTCTTACCTTGAAAAATCTGACATTCGTGGTAGCTGGCCACTGTTTTGTACACATCAGCAAAAAGAGTTGCCCAATAATACCCGGCTCTCAAGATTTTATTGGCTGTTGTCTTCCAGAAAAGATGGCCTCCGCAATCTCCTTTGTGAAAGTCTTCCATCACATGTTTCGCCACTTCTTCCACTAAACAATTGAGCAAGACACCATGGGGTCTTTCCAATAGAGTGCACCATTCATGATACAAAATTTTTACAGCTTTCAATTTCAGTGTCCTACTCTTGTTCTTAGCCATTCCGGGTGGTGATGACAGATTTTGGAGTACATAAACAATGTCTGAATACCAAGGAGAAAGAAGGAAAATTTATGATACCTGAGCGGGCAGATTCTCTTCATCTTCCTCAGACTTAGCAGTAATTAGATTAATGTCCAAGACGTGCAGATTTGACTCAGCCATTAGTTTAGCCAGCCCCTGTCCTTTAGTGAGCTTTGTCAATTTGATTTCCACGTCATACTCCAACAAGGCAGCAATCCATTTGCCTCTTCTCCCTTTTGGATCTGTTTGCACTAAGACATCCTTAACAGCAGCATTAGGAACATAAGCAAGGATGTGGGAATGCAAAATATAAACTCGAAAATATTTCAATGCCTTTACCAAAGCAAGGGCCTGTTTTTCAATAATAGTGTACTTCAATGCTGCATCCCTTATGGTTTTGCTGAAAAATGCGATTGGCTTCTCGAGCTGGTCTCTGTTTTGCATCAAGATTGTTGCCATAGTATGATCTGACGTAAATGAAAACAAAATAAAATCTCAAGTATAGTCCAGGCTGATCAAAACCGGAGCTGAAGAAAGAGCTAATATCACTAAATTGAAGGACTTAACCGCTTCCTTCGTCCACCTTACTGCATTATCCTTTTTTATCATGTTTGTGAATTCCCTTAAATGTCTGCAAGGTTGGGCACAAAGCGACGTCAAAAATTTATCTTACCATTGAAGGATTGGATTTCTTTCTTACTTCGTGGAAAATCAATCTTTTGAATGGCCTCCACCCAAGCTGGATCAATGCGGATGCCCTCCTTCGAGATAGTATGCCCAAGAAGCTTGCCTTCATCCATGGTGAACAAACTTTTCTTTGGAATGAGAGAGATGCCATACTTCCTACACCGCCAAAACACAATCTTCAAATGATAAAGGTGATCTTTATCTGAATTAGAGAAAACAGTTAAGTCATCAAGATAAACCACTAGAAATACATATTTTTCATTGGCAAATGCGATATCCATTGCCCGCTGAAAGGTTGCACCAGCATTTTTCAATCTGAAAGGCATCTTTGCATAGTGAAAGGTTCCCCACGAAGTGGTGAATTTTGTTTTGTCTTGATCATCTTCATGGACCAGAATTTGGTTATAACCCGAATAACCATCGAGTAGTGACATCCGGGATGCTCCAACTACTCTCTGAAGTATGTGCTCCATCTTGGGCAAGGGATATTTGTCCTTCAAAGAAACTTTGTTCAGATTTCTAAAATCAATACATAACCGAATCTCACCTGTTTTCTTGCGCACGGGCACCAAGTTTGAAATCCAATCTGAAAACCTTATGGGGACTATGATACCAGATTTGTACAACTGATTCACTTCCTTCTCAATTGAGGGCAGCAGCTTTGGATTTATCCTTCTTAGCTTCTGACGAAAAGGCTTTTGATTTGGCTTGATCGGTATGATATGCTGAATTATGCTTGTATCATATGACTTCAAATCTGAATAATCCCAAGCAAATACATTAGTAAAAGAGGATAACAAACTGATATACTTTGCTTTTACCTGTGGAGGCAATGCCTTTGATTTTACCATCTTAGGATTTTCAGTTGATCCAATGTTCACATCCTCAATTCCTTTCTCGGTTGGCAGCAAGCTTGGTTTTCGTGCCACATCATCATGATCGAATAGGTCCTCTAAACGTATTAGACCTTTAGGAATGATGTTGTCCTTGAGCTGCAAAACTTCCATCTTATTCACTTCTATATCAGCCTCACCATCATCATACTCCACATCAATAGAAGTGTCTTTGAATTTACCTTCGTTTTGCAGAAATTCATCGATCTCGTCATCATCTTGAAATACTTGCCAATACCTTTGATTGTCGAGGACAACTGGGCGATACTTCACGTGAATCTCAAAATTTTTGTTTGAGTTCATCAAGATTTTCAAATTACTTGCTGTTGTTGCAAGCGAATCGGCAATGACATTCTGAGCACCGGGGACACATGTCAAAGTGCAATCTGAAAATACTTTCAAGATATCCAACACCGCATTGCGATAGGCCCGCATTCAAGGATGCTTAGCTTGATATTCCCCTTTCACATGCTTGATAACTAACTCGAAGTATCCATACGCTGAAATCCTTTTGGCATTCAACTTTCTAAGAATTTTTAAACCAGCAATTAAAGCTTCGTATTCAGCCTCATTATTTGAACAGTCAAAAGCTAGTTTATAAGAACAGACCCTTACATTGCTTGGTACTTTGTTTGGGGCGAAAACAGGGCTGCGTAACCAAATTCCAATTCCAGCACCTTCCCTCCCTACCACGCCATCAAAATCCGTGCTCCACAGGCCTGATTCATCCTCTTCCAAATGCTGAAATTTTGTTTGTTATGTTTCTCTTCTTTGTTGTCCATCATTGTGTTGTTGTTGTCAGAAAGTTGTTTGCTCGGCGGCACTATCAAGTCTTTTCCTTTCTTGCTTTAAAACTTCTCTGAAATTTTCAGAGATCTCAGGAATGTCTTCTACCTCAACTACTTCGCTATTCACATCATTAAAGCTATCTGAATACAAAACAAATGATTCTAAATCAGTATGTACATAGTTGATTAGATGATTTACCGGCTTCTCCTTGCTAGTGATCATGTACTTCATCTTTTGTTCTCGGTATAGTTTCCTCATTTGACTGAACACAAGAATGGTAGCATAGGAGAAATCAAGCTGCATTGTCCCTTTAATCTTTGCTCCCCAAGATCTGGAAAGAAGCATGCCAATTCTAGGAGGTATATCCACTACAACCACATCCATCAAAACATTTTTAACCGGAATATGATCCAAACTGACTAGCAAATCCTTGATAAGACCAATGCACCTTACTCTACCAGAATCGAAAGAGTAAAGGTCATGATGCTTTCTCGTGATATCCAGTCCCAATTTCTCCATGATGGCCTTAGGCATGAGACTATGAGAGGCTCCGGAATCAAACATAGCATTATGCTACACAAAGTCATGCACCCTGAGACTGATGTAGAAAGGAGCTACATCACTATCTTGAGACTGACCTTCCAATGCTGGACCAAAAATCAACTCAGGATTGTCATCCTCCACATTCACCATATCAAATGATTGATCTAGATTCAAAATTTTTGACACCTGACCTTTATAATTGTCGTTCTTCATCAGCTCAGTCAAAGGAATAACTATTTTTAACTTAGCAATTTCATTTTCTAAGTTAAAAACTAAAAGTTTTTCTACCTCTTTCGCTGAAACATCCTTCTTCTCATTTTTCTCCTTTGACATACTTGGCTGATTGGATCTCTAATTTGTTGATGGCGTTTTGCTGGTGGTAGGATCAGTTGTCTCTTTTCCCTTTTTCTGCACAATTGGAGGAACATTCTTTGACGCTACTGCCTCCTTCCTTTTCTGAATCGAATTCACAAGCAAATATCTATTTCGAAGTGAATATTGTCGTTGTTGAGCTGACAAAGCATTCATGTATCCTTTGGTACTCATCGGACTCTTCCTCAAGGATGGTTTCATTTGCCAAAATGAAATTTTCATCTCTTTTTTCAGCTGAATTCTCAAAGTACTACTCATCTTCAGTGATGAAAATTGGCATATCATCGAGCGTAAAGAAATGATTTTCTTCCCCAATCACATTCTCCTCTTCATCTATTTTCCAGACCATGTACAAAATTCTGTTGTAAGGTGTCTGCACCTGCTGCTGCTGCTTGATCTTGGGCTCACTGCTCTCTTTGTTTGATCCTAAATTGTGGCTATTGCTGGCCACAGAAGTTAGGATTTCTGACTTGGGGTTCAGGCTTGTCAAGTTTCATCCTATCAAGCATTTGCTCCACCTTCTGAAGCACTTCATCTGAAGTGGAAGGCTCTTCCTTTATCATGACTTTCTTTTCAGCTATTGCTCTAGCTCTTTTGGCAAGCAAATTTGCTTCAACACTGACTGCAATCTTCTGCATATCTTCCAAAGTAGCCGGATCTCTCTCTCATAATTGATAGGCCATATCCATGTCAAAACCGTCCGGAAACTTAATCAAGGCCAGCCCCATAGGTGGCTTTATATGATCAGGAATTGCATTGTAAACAGAGTTGAATCTAATACAATAATCTTGGACAGACTCACCAACGTTCCGCTTGATGTGCTCATATTCGGAGAGGATCTGAAGAGGATTTTTCTTCACTTCGCAGCGATCTAAGAACTGTCTCTGCAGATTGGCAAATGTAGTGATACTTGCAGCCTGCAAAGCTCTGAACCATTTCCGCACTTCACCGCCAAATGTTTGTACAAACAATCTCATTGTCACATTTTCGGCGTCAATCTCATGAAGGTTGAAGAAATCTGTCATCCTATCCACATGTTGCTAAGCTGTAACACTATGAGGAGTGTCATCAAACAAAGGAATTTTGCTTTGATAATCGGCGGGCATATCATCCAAATTTTGGGGCAGTAGAAGGGGTGCAAAACAAGCATCCATTTCTCTCGGTGGATTTGGTCTTGGGGATGTTAGGGGAGTGGGTGCAGCTGATGTACGGTGTGTATGAGGAGGTGTGTGAGGGCGAAGCAATTTTGGATGTTTGAGGAGTAGAAGGAGTAGACGGAGGTGATACTACTACAGACTTTTGATCAGAGATAGTGGGCTGCACAGGAATGTTGGGAATGAAAGGAGTTTCGGTAGGAATTCCGGAGCTGGATGCAATTACGGAAGATCTAAGGGTGGCAGATGCAGTTTCTAGGAAATCAGCGATGTTCGAAGCCACGATTGAATTTTGGAGCTATTTCAAGATATAATCATGAATTGACTTATTGGCCCCTTCAGTTTCAAGAGCTGCAACAAAATCTGGATTTAGGACAGTAGAACCAACAGCACTTTCAAATTTTGTTTCAAACAGTGACAGACTAAACTGTTCGTCAAACTCAAACTCGTCAAGATACTCAAATACTACATGACATGAATGAGATTTGAACATGGGAATAACAGAAATCCCTTGACGAAGGATTCGGGGAATAAGATTGGGATTCTCGTACATAGGAGGAGGATCTGGATCTGGATTAGCTCTGGTATATCTTTTGGAAACCAGTGTGCTACTATTTCCAAGAAATCAAATGGGCATTTACAACTTGTTCAACCTATCAAATCCTAAACTTATCATCCAAAAGCTTAGAATTATCATATGTATTGGGGTGAATTTCAGGTTAGATATTTCATTTATAAGACTAGACCGGAGATTGAGTGAAGTAGCTTTTATCTACTTGCACTAATGCAAAGCAAAAGCGTTTCGAAGGCTACCTGGCTAATCTTCAGACTCCATCTATAGTTTATAAACCGAGGAACACTAACAAACAATCAATTTCTTCCCCAGTATGGTCGCCACTATGTTAGAGCCTAGATTTACCTCAGGCTAAAAAGGTAGGATCCAGGGCCAGCATCAAACCACGCTCAACATGGTAGCTAGCCCTACCAGGTCAGGAGAGGGCTCTCTCCGGGTCAATCTCAGCAAATTATGATCACTAAGGGCTTGAGATGACTGATATAGCTTCTGATCTTAGGCTAGGTATAGGTGCAAAGGAGTTTGATTGAATAAAATGATGCGTTTGTGTGTTTGTGGGCTCTAATGGAAAAGCAAATTTTGGGTGCGGGGAATGAGGCTCAGTCTTGCAGAGATCTCAATGGGGCAAGTTAGGCAACTGTATTTGGCACTCTAAATCAAATGAGATGGATGGATTAGACAGAGGAGGAGTTGAAGAGGGCAAGAGAAGCCATGGATCCTCTCCAAACAGTTGAAAACATCAAGAAACTAAAGCAAACTTCAAGTAGAGCACTGCAATTTCAATGTATTCTACTTACACTCTTGTTTGATTTCGCTGAGAAGAAATACAAGGGAAAATGACATACATGATACATAAGCAAATTCACAAATACATAATAAAGAACTGTACCAAAACAAAATGCTACAGGGATCCCAAAGAGTGATGCAAATCTTGGTCTCAATTCCTTAGCCAAAATGTTGATATGAGTGTACAATGAAGCTCCTTACTTTCTTAAGAGTCCAACCATGCTAATGACTGAAAAATACATAATATAGACAAACCATAGCTCATCCTAGCCTATAGGGGTTGATCTCACATGTTTAGGAGCTGTTCCAACTAATTCTAAACTGAGAACTAGAAATCAGGCAGTGGAACATCATGCCTCTAGAAACAAGGGAACTAATTCATTCAGTTTCAAACAACTTTTAACTGATGAATCTACCTACAAAAGTGAAAATTTGACATATTTACGTCATGATCCATCAATGCACCTTGAATTACAGCAAAATTTTGACATTAAGAAAGTGAAAAAGTTAAACTGGCCAAAGATGGGCGAAAAACAGAGCAATACTTGGTCAAACTGGCAAAATTTCCTCTATGCGCCACGCCTGATTCTCCATGCGTAGTGCCTGTTTGGACCCACTTTTGGAGGCCTTTCCGGTGTGAAAATTCACTCCAAGTGTGGTTGCTGGAAAGGTTTGCCTGTCTACTTTCCAACCCAAGTGGAATTTTTCAATTTGGCCTTCATTTGCCATGTCAAAAATCAAATCTCCCAAGACTGCTTCCTATGTGTCAAAATAGGGGCTGTAAGGTCATTTTTAGTGTTTTTTACCTTTTTGAGGACTCAAAACCTGTCCAAATTTCTTGGCCATTGGTAGGTAAGAATATTTTTCCATGCCAAATCCAAAAATGCTGAGTTTTTATGCTTTGGAGTCTCCTAGCAAAAGCGAGCACCACGTGGCGCGGCGCATAGGGCAGAAAATCCTTTTTTTTTGTGCCGAAAATTTCAAAAATGCAAAAAATGCCCCAATTTTTTTGAAATTTGGGCTGAGTCTTCTCCATCAAGCATGTTGTTGGGCCAAGGAAGCCTCAACCAATATCTGAAGGTGATCATGCTCCTTTCGCGTCATTGATGCTCTCTTCAATTTTGCCTTTAAGCTCCTGATTCTCGCCTTGCAAACTTTGTTCCTCACCATGTAATGAAAATCCATGTGTCTCAATAAGTATTTCTCCTTGTTAGCCTTCTCCAACAACCTCTCTAAGTGGATATTGACTCTTTCGAGCCAAGACTCTTGATCGGCATTGATCTCTTGCTCGAGTGAAGTGAACTCCACCCTTCTTCTTTGGGCAGCTTGGTGATTCTCCCGAATGTTTCGCAACTCCATGATCGCTTGCTGATCTTAAAGCTACTTATTCCTTTGCTCCAAGTACTTTATAATCCACTTAGCCCTCTCCAAGTTGAGGGACAAGGGTTTGATGTCCGCCTACTACTCTTGGATGATTTCTTTGAGATTTGTGCTTTGTGGGCCCACATCTGTATCATCGTCCTCAATGAGAATAAAGTCTCACTCACCTGAAGGCCCCTCATCCTGTAATGGCCTCTTGCCTTTGTCTTGAACTTGTAGTGCTGACGACAAAAGTGAGAGCCCTTCCATCCCGGACGGAGATAATACTCTCTTGGCTGCTACGAACAACCGTCTAGTGCCTTTCTAATAAGTGATGAACACCGGCATACTAACGATCTGTGTCTCATGACCCTCATGCTGATAAGAAGGTCCACCTATCTCATGCAAAGCCTCTGAAGGTCCCTGAGGAGTTGTGAAAAAGTCACGAGAAATGAAGTCTTCCCAAGTGATGTCCTGCAAGCCAAGCTGATGGATGACCAAAATTTTTATGAGAGCAAAATGATATATATTATTGAACTGCTGCTGAGGAGTTTTGTGTTGTACTAGAGTGGTCATCTTCTCAATATTTTGGCACATGAAGTAAGGGATGTTCATCACCCTCACCCTGGTAAAATGCATCAGCAATCGGATATGATAAGCATATAAATGGGAGAACTGGCACTCACAGCTGAAATACTTCATAATCTATTTCATTAAAGGAGCATATGAATCTTTGAGGTATCGAAAAGGAAAAAATCTCTTGAGTTGTCTCAAAAAATTGGGCTTGATGTATGGTTCCTAATGCTGCCGGTCAATTTGTTGCCTCTTGTTCCATTGCTCTCCAATGTTAGGAATACCGGTTGCTAGTGAAATAGATTATGGTGTTAATGTGAAAGTGACACCAGCTAGAGTGGCTTGACCATCATGTAAATGCAACACAAACAAACGAGCCAACTCATGATGAAACTGAATGCTAGCAACCTTCTCACAAAATTGATAGCAGGACTGGTGCTGAAAACAAGAAATGGCAAGAGGGCAGGCTTGTAATTCAGCAAGAGTGGTTGGTTCTTCTCTAATATGTTTGCCACCTCTATGAGGCCTCCTAGGTGCATGTACCTCTATAGGTGAGTCAATGTGTGTCTCCTCTTCATAATCATATGAGGGATCAGATTCCATTTCCGCTAGTGGGTGAACTATCTTGAAGCTGCCTTGATGAGAAGCAAGTAATTGTGATGTTTTTTTACTTTTGCCACCAAGGGGACAAATGATATGAGGGACTGTGTAGGGAGGAAACTATGAGAGATTTTAGGGACTATTGGGAAAGGGTTTAGTTAAGGGATCATGGAACTAGGGATTAATTTGGGAGTTTTTGGTAGAGGACTAGGGTTTGGGAATTTGTGTTTGGGATTTTGGGAAATGGGAATTGGGGTAGGAATAGATGATGTCTTAGGAATGTGTGAATTTAGGGAATAGGGAAATCAAGGGAAAAATTGAGTAAGAGAGTGGTGAGGTGAGGTAATAACTTGGCAGCCAAATAATTGATACAAACCCTAGCGCTGTTTTCTTTGGTAGGGTTTGATTTTCTTATCCAACACCATAAGACAACCACCATAAAACAACCACCAAAATTGGATGAAAAATAGTGATATAGGCTCAACCTACTTGCACAAATGATGATCCACACGTTTTGGGCGATTTGGAATGAATTGTTGAAGGTTTTAGGGTTGCTAGTTGTATGCGCCGCGCATCAAACCCAACGTGTCGCGCCCGTGTAAATTTGCACTGGAAATCGCAGCCCAATGCACCGCGCTAGTTATGTGCGCCACGCTAGTTACCCAATGTGCCGCACCTCTGATTTTTAGCAGATTTCTCCCACTTTCTCTTGCTCACTCTACACACAGCTTTGCTTTGCTTCCAAGAGTGCAGCTTTGCTTCCAAGAGTGCAAATGAGATTTTCAATTGAAGAAATTACTTATATACAAGGAGTCTTTTAATTTTTTGGTTGGCAAAACCCACTTTTACAATGTTTTGAAAATGACTTTATTTTGAACTCTGTTTTGAACTTTTTCACCTTATTAGAGTTTGTGATGAACTGAATGACTTATGTTTTGCTTGTTTTGCAAGGGGTTGGAGCTACTGGGGCTAGGGAAAGTGATCAGGGTTACAGATGAAATGATTTACATCTGAAGAAGATGAAATTACATGAATTTGTACAATAAAAGCAAAAATACTATGTTTTCCTAAAGACACATCTCTGAACACTTGATATGAAATTTATTGATGTTGGAACCTCCTCATGTGCGTGTTGGTTGTTATTGGACATTTTGAAACACTTTTTTGATGAAACCCTAATGAAACCCTAGACTTAATGACAATGAAACCCTAAAATGACTTTTGCAATCCTAAAGACAAAAAGTGATTGTACACAATTTTGATGAATAAACATGAGCCAGTAGGTAAATGACATGAGGGAAACTATAGGAGAAGCCACTACCGTCAGATGATCCATGCACCTAATGGAATGCAGCTGACTAGGCGGGACACCTAATATGCAATGCAACAAGAGGATTTGATCTCTGACGGAGGGATGAAGATACTGACACTAACACCATCAATTTGTTCTTCACATATATTTTGGCTTGGTTATATTTATTTTTCAGTGATATAGGCATGTGTATGTGTCATACAACATCAAATTTAGGTGTCCTCGTTCATCATTTTGCTTTGCGTAGTGTGCTGGACAATATTATCTTAGAATAACCTCATATCCTTCATAGTCATCAATAGGTACCACACCATAGGTCGCATCATTTTCAAGTATATCTAATGTTATATATATTTTTGTGACATTATCAGCGGAAAGTGCTTGCTTGTGTGATGTAAAAACTTGGAATTGCTAGAAAAGCATCAACACAATTAGGATGTGCAACAACTGAGCTTTCATTGTATGTACAAGAGTACATCATTTCCTTGGCCACTTCAGATACTTAAATCCAAAGAGGTGTCAGGTCTCTTGACCGCATTATCATCAGTAAAAATACTTTGTTTGGACCAGGATGAGTTTCTGAAATCAATGTTTTATGTGTTTATTTTCCATTGTCACGTGCTCTTCAGTATTTATTAAAAATCCATACTATCAAGGTACATCTTCTCAACCTTTAATACTTAAAACATATTCATAGAAACAACAACAACATCTTATCATTACTTACGCAGATTTGACATGTAGTTTCTACAGGGCGTTCCATGTTCATATTGATGATATGCCTTGATCCTCAATGCAACATTACTAGTCTCATCGAAAATGGTCTTCATCATTGATAGCCTAAAATTTATTGCATTGTCCCAATCTATTACTCATTATTATTGGGGTTTTTGCTACGCACTTCGTGCCAACTGCATTTGGGTTCTAGCTACATTGGTTTGCAAGAATATGGATTTCAACATAAGGACTTCAAATCCCATGGCTAAACCAAAACTATTTGTTCCTCTTAAGATAAGACACTTATGTTCAAGATCAAGAAAGTGTTTCGGAGATCTGCACAATTTGTAATACCCAAAACATTTATTCTTGAGTCGAGACTTTCTCTGAATCAACATAATTTTTGTTATTGTTAGAAACGTTTTCTGCTGCTCTAATTTCTTCTGATTTTATCAATAGCAAGGATTAAAATTATTTGGTTAACAACATGTATTGTTGTCTTGAGAATTCAAAGCATTTTCAAAATATACTTCCTCTAGTGCAACCTGCTTTCTTCTCCAAACTTTGGTAGTTTTTCTAGGTAATTCTTCACCCTTGATTTGCTTGCGGACCCACTCCATTTTGCAGTCTTGAGATATATGACCAACATTATGGCATTTGAAGCATTTTGTTCTAAACATGAATGTTGGAGCATAAATTTTCTCGATAAATGTACATGAGTATCTTTCTGCAATATTATTTCTAGAAAACTAATTGGATTCCTTATGGAAGCCCTTGTTATATGCCCTCCAATATTATTCCATGTGCTCAAAATCTGAACAAAAGTAACAATAACCAAGAAATATACTTTGGTACCTCAAAGATGGAGGTTTCTTTGAAGTACTTCTGAAGTCATTTTCACTTAAGATTCTTTGATGATATCTATCACCTCTTGTATTTCTTACAGCATTTGCATGTCTTCTTGGAGTAAAATTTATTTCAATGTTACTTTTACTCTTTTCCTTTCCTCTAATGGAACTAGGGATCTTATTATCACTTTTATGTTTCTCCACATTTCATTTATTTGGTGTATTAGGGTTTGCATTAATCTTGCTAGAGGGCTCACCTACATATCCAAGAACAGATTTATCATGGGGGGATCTTTGATAGCGTAGGATGTCATCCAAGGTTTGCAAACTCCTTAGATTCCTATTCAGCTGATCAACTTCTTTTCTTAGGGTAATTATTTCTTCCTTCATCTTCTCAACTTCTTCATTTTTCCTTGCTACTTGATTATCGATTTCTTCCTTGATTCTTGTTGCTTCATTTGTTTCTGCTTTAAGAGAGATGATATATGATTTCATTCTGAATATTTCTTCATCTTTTTATTTTAGTTGACATTCCTTGACTTTTCTTTCTTATTGTGCTTCATCAACTTGTCCTTTTAGAAGGAATAATTATTCCACCTCAACTTCAGCTTCTTGCTTTTGTTTATTTGCTTCTTTTAGTTGAGTTTTTAGGGAAAATGCTTCTTCCTTATATTGACCAATTTCTACTTCAGCTTGGCTCAATCTTTCAAACTTTTGTTTAAGATTATTTGTCAAATTGTCTTCCTTCATTTTTTGCTTTGTCCAATTGATTCGCCATGCATATGATTTCTTCATGATGTCTCATCTTGTTTTGCGACAATTCTTCATTAAGCTTGTTGAATTCCAAATCCTCGTCATCATCTTCCTTTATGCAATTGGTCCCTTAATTTTTTTCTTTCATTTGTCTTCTTTGGTTCATCTTGGTACTCTTTTTCATCATCTTTCATATCAAATGTTAATAATCCTTTAGAGTGGAGATCTTGAATTTTTTCCTAAATCTCTTTTGCTGATGAACATTTTTCCATTCTAACCTTTATAGAATTTGGTATCCCACTCAAAATTTCCTTCATTGTTGTTGCATTATACACTTTGGAATCTTATTCTTCTATTGTGCTTCCAGAAATCACTGAATCCGAGACTTCAAAGCCTTGAGACATTAAAAAAATCTTCATTCCTTCCTTCCATATTCAAAATTTGTTCCATTGTACATGGGAGATTTGCACAACTGATGGTCTTCTTATTTCTTTACCCAAGAAGAAACATTTTCAAAAATTTTGGAGCATTTATTCCTTGACTTTTCCATTTGTGTTCTGAGGATCACCTTCCAGATGTTAGGCTGAAATGAAGGCACTGGCTCCGATACCAATTGTTGGAAATACTGAAAGGGGGTGGTGGCGGGGGGGGTGGGTGTGAATCAATATTTCCTTTTTAAAATTGTTATTTTACTAGTTAAGATCACTTGTATAGAACACAAAAATGAACAATGACATAATAAATTATTTTATTAATCAATAAATGGTGAGGACACTAGTACTTTTTACAATAAATTAAGTACACTAATTATCAGGGTGCCAACCCTAAACGAAGACACCGATATTCAAATTAACTAGGCCCCAACTTGTAATGTTTCCAAGCACCAACTTGGTCTTCTTGAGGACCCCAATCTTCTAGGGCACCAACCCTCTCAGTTGGTTCAAGTTCCAACCTAGTCTTTTTTAGGACTTCAATCCTCTAGGGATCGAACCCACTGCTTCAGATCTTCAATATCATTTCAATGATTCTTCAAGGCTTCCAATGTCTTCTACAAAAATCCCTGGAAGTATCTTCAAGTTCGCCTTCAATAATTCCCTCGCTTAGTTCATCAATGACAACTTAATCAACCACAAAAAATGTCTTCACAACTCTTCATGATACCCAAGTAACATTCTCCAATTACACTCCATGAAGGTAACTAATGCCTTCAAGTGCTCTTCAATAGAAGCTGCTCCAACAAATACTTAAACAATGACTTCCTTCAATAGTCAAACGGTCTTAAAGAGTTCAACAACGACTTCCTTCACCTTCCTTTTCTCCTAATTTCCATTATTTTCATAAATAAATGTGCCAAAAATGCCATTTTGCCTTTCCAAAGCCTTAGCCATTGCCTTTACCAATTTCCTTAGCCATAATAAACCAAATGAACACCCACACTAGGATGTCTTGCTCAACATCCAGCTTGGAATAAGTGTCCAATCAACCATGGTTATTATTTTTCCTTTTATTACTTTTATTACATGGAATTTTCACCAGGTTTGTTACAAATTTCATGGAATATGCTTGACAAGGATCTCTTCATTGATCCTAACTTCTCTTTAGGGTCTATGATAGGCCTTGTTTGTTAAATCATTAACCTTATCATTGTTTTATTTAAGGATGTGGAAGAATGAGGCCTCTCCCAGATGCTTCATTTGCTGTTGAATGAGAATGGTTGAGTGCCTAATTACTATTGGAATTTTTTAGTTGAACTCACAGAGGATCTGTGCACCCAAAAGGAAACCATAAGCCTCTGCCCTGTTACTTTTTTTGTTTCCCAAACCCCATTTGTAGGGCATTGTTTTTATTCCTTCATGATCGAGGATTAATCCTCCTACTCCAACTCGTCCAAGATTAAATTTGAATGACCCGTCAACGAGAAGGCGGGGCCAATTATGTGCTTTTAGTCAGTCCCTCAATTCCTTATCTTTCAGTCTCACCATCCAATTGGCTATGCTAAGTCGATTTCTCTAGGGGAACCAGATGTTGTGGGTTATTCTTTCAAGAACGAAAATGAGCCATAACCTTTCTTCAATTTGCAGGGATTGAATGTCGATTTTACAATTTCCTTTTGAGAGGATGATTTATTAACCATTACTTTCCTGATTTCTGGATTTTTATTTTGGAAAATATGTTTGTTCCTAGCTAACCAAAGCTGTCAGCATAAGAATTATGGGAGACTAGTCCAAGCTTGATTCCACACAGTTCAGATTCCTCCCGGTGATCCTCTTGCACTTATTGCCACACCTTCAAAAAAAAAAAACTTTGGATTACTGACAACATTTCTTCCTCACTTAGCTTGGTTTCCTAGAGTAGAACGATTTCTGGGATTTCTGATCTGATGAGATCTTTAATTGCATTTATTTCCATTAAATGCCCGAGATATTTGCAATTCCAAGAGGTCAGGTTCATTATTTATTTTGTGATGGAGCGACAATACCCTTACCTCTCCCTACCGAGGTTTGCATGTCCTTGATTCCTACTCCTTTATCTATTTATGTATACATTAGTTGTTGGATTTCCATTGCCATATCCTTATTTGATTTCATTCCAAAATTATTGGGGTTCTTTGGAAGGGCTAAGTTTCTTTGGATTTATTTATGATTATGATCCTTGCATGGGATGTGGCTTTGGGGTTCAACAATGGGCAGGGAGAAGCAAGGAGGGGGAGGGGGAGGCTGGAGGGAGGAATATCAGGAGGAGGGAGATTAGGAGGTGAGGGGGAGGAGACAACATTGTGTTGCTCTAGATCATCCTACTGGACCTCACCATCTTCACGAGTTGTGAGGGGATCAAGATCGGGGGTTGCAAAGGGTGAGAAAGATTATTAAGGAGAGATTGAGGGGCTCTAGATTGCAGAGGGATAGTGGATTTAGAGGGGTGAAATACAGATGGGATAGATCCTGATTGTGAAGGCCCTCCATGCTTAAATGATTTATTGGGGTTCCTGAGATTTTTTGCATATGACTATTTCCCATTGCACTTCTTGGGTTTTTGTTGGTTCCTCTACTGCTCTTTTAGAACATTTATTTGCAAAATGACCATATTCACAACATACCTTGCATTTGAACGAGAGTTGTTCATAATCCAGTTGTTGAATGTGCGTCTAGTTATCTACCTTGATCTTCACTGCCTCCATTAGCCCCTTGCCCAGATCAACTTGCACACATATTCAAGCATATGCATGCAAATTTTATATTGGCTCACTTTTGTTTGTATATTTCCCGAATGAATTGTCGATTGCTTTGACCAAATATTCTCCCCAACAATGGAGGGAGGTGAGGAAGATGAACCCAGACCAGAAAAACACTGGGAATGTCGAGTTCGAGATCAAAATTTGGCATCCATCTATTTAAGTATAAGCCTCTTGAATCCATAAAATATGGCCCATTTTTGAAGACCAAGTCTCAATCTTCCTTGGATTCAAAGTAGAAGGTGAAGTAACCCTTACAAGAGAAACATATAGAGATTTGACCTTGAGTTTTTGCAGTCCAGTTTTGTTGAACCCATTTTTTTTTAAACTATTTTCAGAGAGGGCCAAAATCCAATGAACTATCCCAACAACCCTCGCTCTGCCAGGGAGAGAGCGACTTTGCGAGGGATTGAAGGGGCAACTCAATTTCTGGAATTACATCAAGCTTCTTCACAAATTTGGAGACGAAAGGCCACTCCCAAGGAGGCCCGAGAGAAGGGCCCACTGCTTTAGATCTTCAATATCATTTCAACGATTCTTTAAGGCTTTCAATGTCTTCTACAAAAATCCTTGGAAGTATCTTCAAGTTCACCTTAAATAATTCCCTCACTTAGCTCATCAATGACATCTTAATCCACCACAAAACATGTCTTCACAACTATTCATGATACCCAAGTAACATTCTCCAGTGACACTCCATGAAGGTAACTAATGTCTTCAAGTGCTCTTCAATAGAAGTTGCTCCAACAAAGACTTAAACAATGACTTCCTTCAATAGTCAAACAGTCTTAAAGACTTCAACAATGGCTTCCTTCGCCTTCCTTTTCTCCTAATTCACATTATTTTCATAAATAAATATGCCAAAAATGCCATTTTGCCTTTCCAAATCCTTAGCCATTGCCTTTACCAATTTCCTTAGACATAATAAACCAAATGAACACCCACACTAGGATGTCTTGCTCAACATCCAACTTGGAATAAGTGACCAATCAACCATGGTTATTATTTTGCCTTTTATTACTTTTATTACATGGAATTTTCACCAGGTTTGTTACACATTTCATGGAATATGCTTGAGAAGGGTCCCTTCATTAATACTAACTTCTCCTTAAGGTCTATGACAGGCCTTGTTTGCTAAATCGTCAACCTTATCATTGTTTTCTTTAAGGATGTGGAAGAATGAGGCCTCTCCCAGATGCTTCATTTGTTGTTGAATGAGAATGGTTGAGTCCCCAATTACTATTGGAATTTTTTAGTTGAACTCACAGAGGATCTGTGCACCCAAAAGGAAACCATAAGCCTATGCCCTGTTATTTTTTTTGTTTCCCAAACCCCATTTATAGGACATCGTTTTTGTTCCTTCATGATGGAGGATTAATCCTCCTACTCCAAATCGTCCAGGATTAAATTTGGATGACCCGACAATGAAAAAGTAGGGCCAATTATGTGCTTTTAGTCAGTCCCTGAATTCCTTATCTTTCAGCCTCACCATCCAATTGACTATGCTAAGTCGATTTCTCAAGGGGAACCAGACGTTGTGGGTTATTCTTTCAAAAACGAAAACGAAAATGAACCATAAACTTTCTTCAATTTGCAAGGATTGAATGTTGATTTTACAATTTACTTTTGAGAGGATGATTTATGTGGAGAGACTCCAATTCTTAGCCATTACTTTCCTGATTTCTGGCTTTTTATTTTGGAAAATATGTTTGTTCATGGCTAACCAAAGATGCCAGCATAAAAATTATGGGAGACTAGTCCAAGCTTGATTCCACACAGTTCGAATTCCTCCCGATGATGCTCTTGCACTTATTGCCACACCTTCAAAAAAAAAAACTTTGGATTACTGACAACATTTCTTCCTCACTTAGCTTGGTCTCCTAGAGTAGAATAATTTCTGGGATTTCTGATTTGATGAGATCTTTAACTGCGTATGTTTCCATTAAATGCCCGAGATATTTGCAATTCCACAAAGTCGGGTTCATTATTTACTTTGTGATGGAGTGACAAGACCCTTACCTCTCTCCTATTGAGGTTTGCATGTCCTTTATTCATGCTCCTTTATCTATGTATGTATCCATTGGTTGTTGGATTCCCATTGCCATGTCCTTATTTGATTTCCTTCCAAAATTATTGGGGTTCTTTGGAAGGGCTAAGTTTCTTTGGATTTATTTATGATTATGATCCTTGCATGGGATGTGGTTTGTGGGGTCAACAATGGGCAAGGAGAAGCAGGGAGGGGGAGGTGGAGGTTGGAGGAAGGAATATTAGGAGGAGGGAGATTAGGAGGTGAGGGGGAGGAGACAACATTGTGTTGCTCTAGATCATCCTGCTGGATTTCACCATCTTCACGAGTTGTGAGGGGATCAAGATCGGGGGTTGCAAAGGGTGAGAAAGATTATTAAGGACAGATTGAGGGGCTCTAGATTGCAGAGGGATAGTGGATTTAGAGGGGTGAACTATAGATGGGATAGATCTTGATTGTGAAGGCCCTCCATGCTTAAATGATTTATTGGGGTTCCTGAGATTTTTTGCATATGACTATTTCCCATTGCACTTCTTGGGTTTTTGTTGGTTCCTCTACTGCTATTTTAGAACATCTATTTGCAAAATGACCATATTCACGACATACCTTGCATTTGAATGAGAGTTGTTCATAATCCAGTTGTTGAAT
Organism: Pinus taeda; assembly: GCA_000404065.3. Classification (NCBI taxonomy): domain Eukaryota; kingdom Viridiplantae; phylum Streptophyta; class Pinopsida; order Pinales; family Pinaceae; genus Pinus; species Pinus taeda. Next base: position 225,738 of record APFE030313618.1, on the reverse strand, counting down.
GTGCGTCTAGTTATCTACCTTGATCTTCACTCCTCCATTAGCCCCTTGCCCAGATCAACTTGCACGCATATTCAAGCATATGCATGCAAATTTTCTATTGGCTCACTTTTGTCTATATATTTCCCGAATGAATTGTCGATTTCTTTGACCGAATCTTCTCCCCAACAATGAAGAGGGAGGTGAGGAAGATGAACCCAGACCAGAACAACACTGGGAATGTCGAGTTCGGGATCGAAATTTGGCATCCATCTATTTAAGTATAAGCCTCTTGAATCCATAAAATACGACCCATTTTTGAAGAACAAGTCTCAATCTTCCTTGGATTCAAAGTAGAAGGTGAAGTAACCCCTACATCAGAAACACATAGAGATTTGACCTTGAGTTTTTGCAGTCCAGTTTTGTTGAACCCATTTTTGAACTATTTTCAAAGTGGGCCAGAGTCCATTGAACTGTCCCAACAACCCTCGCTCTGCAAGGGAGAGAGCGACTTTGCGAGGGATTGAAGGGGCAAGCCGATTTCTGGAATTGCATCAAGCTTCTTCACAAATTTGGAGATGGAAGGCCACTCTCGAGGAGGGCCAAGCGAAGGGCCCATCGAGAGTGATCAATCAATGTTTAGTGAAGGGGATGCTCAACTTGTGAAGAAGCATAGCGCAAAGCTTTCAACTACCAAAAAAAAGAAAGTATTTTTAACAAAAATAGTATTCACCATTAGTTTAAAATTATAAACTTATATTTAATTATTCTTTAAAATTATTTAATAAATAACTAATTTCAATTTTAAAAATTAGTTATTTATCTTTCGTGGGTCTTTTTAAAAAAATATTTAATAATTTAATTTTTCACTTTAATATTTTTTTAATATAACATTGTAAAATAATATTTTTTAAATAACCTTGAAAATTTATATCATTTAACACATTTTTATTAAATTTAGAAAAATACTTTAGATTCTAAATTTCTATGAATTTAGCAAATTTAGGAAGCTATGTTCAACAAAAATCAACTAATTAAAAAATGAAAAAAATGCGCCCTCATGTTGAGTATATTCTGACATGTACATTTTTTTGATATCAGTCATTTTCATTCTTTCAAGGAAATTCCAACGTGTACGGTTGTTTGTTATCGATTATTTTAATTTTTCAAGGATATTCCGATGTATAGAGTTGTTTGTTATCAGTCATATTCATTTTTTCAATTTAAAATTATTAATAACGTCATAACAACATCTTATTAAAAATGTTAAAAATGGAAAAATCTTATTAAAAAATCTAACTAAACTATAATGTTACTCCGAGAAAGTCGATATGGAGCAGGTTAATTCGAGTGTAATAGGCACAGGCTGATTTGGTCGGGTTTTGAAAATAAAGTCAAAGTTTGCACTTCTGCTAGAGAGTGGGTTGTCATTGCAGCCAAAGATTCCATTTTTGGCAGATAGCTAGCTAGCTAGCTATCGTGGTTTCAAAAATAGAGCTCAATTGAACGAAGGCGTCCATTTTTGGGAGACAGTTCATTTTTCCAGGAAATGACATTTGTTCAATATATGCATGTGCAGGTTTCTTATCTGAATCTCAGTTTCCACGGGAACTTGTTGTTTGCACATAAACTTGTTGTTTGAAATTCTTTTACATGACACCATATGAAATGGTAATTTCAGTTAAGCTCCCAACTCTATCTAGGAAAAAGCATACAACAATTGGAATTGGAAGATTGATGATTTTCTTTGCAAATATGGCGAATGGTTAGAGTGCCCAACTCAACATTTGGCAAATTAGTAGGTTTGATTCCTATTGGATGCACTTGGAACGTTGAGTTCCATGGTTGCTCGCAGAATTTATATAACTCGACCTTCTTTCTTGCTTTATGGTGCCTACTATTTGATTGACCCTGTCTCATCTGTGCCCATCCTCGCTGCTTGTTTTGCTTTGAATTCAATCTATCTCACTCATCTGCGGTCAAGGATTTTGTGTAAAAATCCCTTTATGACTCATTGGACTTCACTTCCAGCACTTTTCTTCAATTAGCCCAAAGGGAAAGCAAAGAAATTCAAGTCTGCCTTTCGATAGCAATCAAAGCGGCCCATGGAGGTGAGGGCCTTTTATCTATGGAAGGAGGAATGATACATAGATAGTGTATTTAGTATATATATTTTTTTGCTTTGTGTTTTGGGGATGAATGTTGAGTATGCATGTTTTGTTTGGTTGGTCATTACTGGCTTTGTGAGAGTTTTGTTTCTGATTGCATAGGGGAAGAAAATTTTGCATCATTATCAGTTATTAGATTAACTAACGAAGGTAATAGGAGAGAATGGTGAGAGCCATAATATCCATTTTGGACTATTGGGCTATTTGGAGACGTGCTGAGGTTTTTTCTCAAACAATGGGGGTATCCCACCCATTTTTCTCTTGCCAAGTGATATGCGCTCATTGTTCTTACAATTTTACTGGTTGATTCGCCCATCATGCAGAACTTCGAGCCTATAATCAGCTAAGGATGATAGTGGTTGGGCAAAAACACACAGCTTACCATAGAGTCAAGATTTCAACCCCTCTCAGAAAGCCAAAATTGTGATGCTACGCACAACAAATTTTCTCCATATGTACCTCTACACCCTAACCTACGATTATGTGTCCCAAGTACAATATATCCCCACGTATAATCAGAAATTTTCCACTGTTTAAAATGCATGCAACATTATTGCAATTCCTAGAGCATTTGATTTCAAAATCATTGTAGTTGTCATAAAATGTGTGCTTATTCATTTGGTTATCGTGAAAACATGATATGTGTCTCAAGACGCCATCATTCTTCTACCATGGTTTGTTCTTGGGGTACGACTAAGGCCTGATGTGTGGGAATTTGTTCGTTTCTTGTTGAAGAGCTCTCTGTACTGAATATTTGGAATTCAAGGAAAACCTTGTGAATGAATGTACTTATTTACATAGTGGACCCATCAGATTCAGATGTAGATAATTCTAGTGATAAATGATGATATCCCAAAATAGAAGACTATACACCTTACTACATTTTCAAGGAACCTGATTATATCCATTTTATTTATGATAGAAGGAATCCATAGGAAAGTAAGCATGAAAATTTGAGGAATTCATAAATTCATATAAATTTATTTAGCTCAGCCATAGGATTCGTGTAATGAGAATAGTTACCAGGGACAGAAAAATTACCCATCCCCAATTGTCCTCATGAAATTCTTCTTATATGCTTTCTTTCAGATATGACATTGGCTACAATCCCCAACTAATATTATTATGGTTTGAAGATGCGTTGAATATTTAGAACCACACTATGTACCAACCGTGAGGAATAGAGTATAAACTAGTTTGTAGTCATCTCTTATTATTGCGTCCTTAGCTCTTAATTTGTTTATCTGTCTAATTCATTTTGACAGAATTCTAAGGTGATAATAAAAATTGGTCTCTGTTCAATAAACAGACTGTTAGCTTTCTCTTTATCTCTCAGTCAGTCTCGTGTAAAGTTTTGTGGTGGAGAGCTCAATCAATGTGTTGTGTGCATCAATGTGTTGTGTGTTGTGTAGTGTTGTATGCTTGTCATGTGTGTTTTGTCGTTGTTGTATGCTTGTCATGTGTGTTGCGTCGTTGTAAGTGTTGTAACTTGTATGTGAGCATATGTTTATGTTATGTGTTTGTGAATCTTTATTAACTTAGATTGAGAGAGAGAGAGAGCATTGCCACATAGGAGAACATAATAGAGGAGAATATGGTGTGGTGGTTGATGGCCAACTTTATCAAGAAATAATGCTTTCACAAGATGTTAGTATTTTTGTCAGTCCCGCCTTCAGTTATTTTTAAATTCATTACCCTTTTTCTGATGGGTTGAATTTTTATATACAAGAGCCACCAGAGTTTCCAGCTCTTTTGTTGCCATGAATGAGGAGTTTCCAAAGATTTTGCATCCACGAATGAGGAGCTTCAAGCACTTTTACAACCATCGGTTTCCACAGTTAAACATTCCTTGGCAGTAAGTTTAGTATTTTAGATATCATTTTGTGATTCAACTGCATTAAGTAAGTCATTCACGTATGACCATTTCCATGAGAGGTAGTCGTAACTGACTAATTTCTCATGATTTTTGAATAGTTCACTTAGCACTCATTGCATCAGGTGATGCTCACAAGGGTGAAGAAGTGGGATTGAAACTAGTGAAATGAATCACATAGTGTCAATCACCACTTCCAGGGCTTGCACCCGGTAACTAGGACTTCCCGGGAGGTCACCCATCCTAGATCGCCTCTAGCTCAAGCGTGCTTAACTATGGAGTTTTCTCCACAATCAAGACCATTTAGCTTGCTACCCCATTTGCAAAACCTTAGCAAGGATTGTGCCTCATGAACCATTCAAGTAGAGATCTTTTTGAATTTAAGTATGGGGGTTTTAAAAAGTGCATCATTTTAGATATCATTTTGGGATTCAACTGCGTTAAGTAAGTCATTCACGTATGATAATTTCCATGAGACGTAGTCGTAACTGACTAATTTCTCATGATTTTTGAAAAGTTCACTTAGCACTCATTGCTTCAGGTGATGCTCACAAGGGTGAAGAAGTGGGATTGAAACCAGTGAAATGAATCACATAGTGTCAATCACCACTTCCGGGGCTTGCACCCAGTAACCAGGACTTCCCGGGAGGTCACCCATCCTAGATTGTCTCTAGCTCAAGCATGCTTAACTATGGAGTTTTCCCCACAATCAAGCCCATTTAGCTTGCTACCCTAATTTCAAAACCTTAGCAAGTATTGTGCCTCATGAACCATTCAAGTAGAGATCTTTTTGAATTTAAGTATGGGGGTTTTACGAAGTGCATTATTTTAGATATCATTTTGGGATTCAACTGTGTTAAGTAAGTCATTCACATATGACCATTTCCATGAGAGGTAGTCATAACTGACTAATTTCTCATGATTTTTGAATAGTTCACTTAGCACTCATTACATCAAGTGATGCTCACAAGGGTGAAGAAGTGGGATTGAAACTAGTGAAATGAATGACATAGTGTCAATCATCATTTCTAGGGCTTGCACCTAGTAACCAGGACTCCCCGAAAGGTCACCCATCCTAGATTGCCTTTGGCTCAAGCGCACTTAACTATGGATTTTTCCCCACAATCAAGCACATTTAGCTTGCTACCCCATTTGCAAAACCTTAGTAAGTATTGTGCCTCATGAACCATTCAAGTAGAGATCTTTTTCAATTTAAGTATGGGGGTTTTACGCAGTGCATTTCAACTGCGTTAAGTAAGTCATTCATGTATGACCATTTCCATGAGAGGTAGTTGTAACTGACTAATTTCTCATGATTTTTTAATAGTTCACTTAGTACTCATTGCATCAGGTGATGCTCACAAGGGTGAAGAAGTGGGATTGAAACTAGTGAAATGAATCACATAGTGTCAATCATCACTTCCGGGGCTTGCACCCGGTAACCAGGACTTCCCGGGAGGTCACCCATCTTAGATCACCTCTGGCTCAAGCGCGCTTAACTATGGAGTTTTCCCCACAATAAAGCCCATTTAGCTTGCTACCCCATTTGCAAAACCTTAGCAAATATTGTGCCTCATGAACCATTCAAGTAGAGATCTTTTTGAATTTAAGTATGGGGGTTTTACGAAGTGCATTTCAACTGCATTAAGTAAGTCATTCACGTATGACCATTTCCATGAGAGGTAGTCGTAACTGACTAATTTCTCGTGATTTTGAATAGTTCACTTAGCACTCATTGCATCAGGTGATGCTCACAAGGGTGAAGAAGTGGGATTGAAACTAGTGAAATGAATCACAGAGTGTTAATCATCACTTCCCGGGCTTGCACCCGGTAACCAAGACTTCCCGGGAGGTCACCTATCCTAGATCGCCTCCGGCTCAAGAGCACTTAACAATGTCAATTATTTATTTCATATTCAACTATTAAGGCTACTAGGTAATTTATATTGGGATTTGTATGCACCCTATTGCCATCCTTACCCATGCAATGAAGATTATTCATGGATCCACTAAAATGATGATGATAGTGCCACACGGATTTCCTGTTATTTTTGTTCCATACTCCATTCATTATTAAGGCAAGATAGGAAATCTACCTTCCTTTAACTCTTGCAACATTGCACATCCAATCTGCTATATAGTTAGTTGTATTAGTTGTATGACACAGGCAGCTTACTTTAGACACCTCAAAATTCAGCATAGAGAGCTTTCTTGTTGAACTGTGCCTTCCATTTCCCATACCTTACTTATTTCCTTTTATCAAATTTCTCAGGAGCTAGGAATGCCCTTTTATTTACAGTCCCTAAATGGATAAACACAATGCCACGTCTACACCTTTGTGAAGAGCAACGCCTTATGATTTTTAGCCAATGCCTAAGCCTCTGAGAAGAGTAACACCTTCTGCTTTTTAGCCAATGCCTAGACCTTTGAGAAGAGAAACGCCTTCCAATTTTTAGCCAATGCCACTTCTAGGCCTTTGAGAAGAGCAACACCTTCTACTTTATTATTGGTTTCTTCTTGTAGATGTAAGAAGTAGAAAAATCCTAAAGTAAATATGTTATGATGGTCCCAAATGACTCCACTTGCTTTAGATGTTACGATGGTCATGTATGACTACACTTTCTTTAGCTTCACTTGGTTGCCTCTCGTTGCTCCTTCAAACTTCATCCTAAACCACCCCACCTCCGGCTTGATCCATGGATGAGGGTTTCTGACCTACCTTTTCTTAGAAATTGGGTTGTTAGGATTGAACTCAAGCTTCAAGGCATTTAATATTATGACCATCTTGGTGGAGGGAGAGATTTGAGGCATTTTAGCCGATGTTCACTAATTTCCTAATAGCTTTGAGAACTTTTAACCAAATTTTCTCCTGGCTCTAGGATTTTTCTTCAAGGTTACTCAAGTTTCTTGCTTTCCAAAGGGACTTCATTATAAAACGTTAACTCACGAAATTTTGAAATAGAAGGGGTTTTCTATGTGTCATTCCCTAGGAATAAAAAAGGGAACTCATTTGCTTGCAGCTTTTTCTTTGATAAATTATCCTCTTATAGTTTCCACACTTTCTAATCTATTTCACAATTTAAGAGAATGTGGTCATATAGTTGGAATTATTATTAGTTTTTAATGACACATACATTATATGTTGATTGAAATTGATGGTTGGGTGTTTTCTTCTTTTTTTCTATGATCTAGGCTTATTATGTTTAGCTAATTATTGTTAAACAATCCTTAATGTAAATTCTCCCAATACTTTTAGGGCAAGGCATAATTATAAGGCTTGCCTTATTCACTACCTTTCTTTACAATAAGAGATTCAAGATCAATTTACGTTTCTCCTCGTAAAGTTTCAGAGATCATATTTTTTGACTTATTAGATCGATGTACATTTCTCCTTATAAACTCTCCAATATACTATTCCTTTACTTATAATAGAAATTGAGATTTCCCTAGCTCTGAAAGAATGTAAATTCCTCTCATAAAGGCTCCTAGTGTTCATGATCCCTTCAAGTCTCTAAGTGTTCATGATTCCTTTCATGGAAAAATAACTATTGCAAAGGTCACTTTCCTAATCCTATTCCTTTACTTATAATAGAAATTGAGATTCCCCTAGCTCCAAGAGAATGTAAATTCCTCTCATACAAGCTCAAGTGTTCGCGATCCCCTCCATGGGAGAATAACTCGTGGAAATCCAATGGTTTCTTGTAAGGTAAGGGGATTCCTTTAAATGTCCTTTTTTCTTCTCTCAATAAAATAAGAAAATCTCTTTAATCGTTTCCTGATGCCCTAATTTATCCTAGAGTAAATGACAAAATACGTGAACAAGGCCACAACTCTTCCTCTAGGCTGGGAGATTTTCTCCTTAGGATCTTATATGAACTTGAATGATGTGTTGGCTGCCTCCTTGACATAACTACCTTCTTGGAATCGTGGATATCATATGGATTAGTGCAAAGATAGGTCATGGGTTGTTTTAACAACATTATCAAACTAGGGTGCTTCCCTAAGAAGGAAACTTGATAACAAACATTTAAGACATAGCTCAGGCGCATGAAATCATGTGAGGTGCCCTTTTAATGTGTGGTAAGAAAACTAGCTACTTTCTAATTGCTTCAGCATAGGTTAGTAGGTTCTTCTTCTATGTTGTGTGCTTTAATGGTCTTTAGAGAGTGGGTTGGCTGGTCGCTCCATAAAATAACACCCTCCATTAATAATGGATTTCACTTTAAAGATGTTCAATATAACAACCCCACAACCATACTCATAAATGTATGTTTATATTTTATGGTGGTTTAGCCATGTCAATTGTATCTTTGGACAGTGTTTCCCCCCTTCTCTAAGAGTGTTGCCATCCTTATCCATAATTAAAAACTTCATGAAAGCGGTAAGTTGGCTTATATTTAACTGTGTCAAAGGGTTCAAAGTAATGGAGCATCCTAAGAGTCAATGACTTGGCTTCTTTTTAAACCACCTTTTAGAAACATCTGTCAAAAATTAGCATTAAAATGATGGGGTGTAATTGTGCCAACTATCCTCAACAACCTTGAGTGATTTTGAAATCTTCCCTTAAACATATTCATTTATCCTTTATCATGCTAGGCATTTATATATGTTAAGCTTACCATATCATCCTTTTTGGAGTGTCCTTCAAATTTGGTTTTAGTTTCTCCATCTACCAAGCATTTCAATCCCGTTGGAGATACCCCTCTATCATATCTACAAATCTTGTCTGGTGCATGTTGCGATTTGAGAGTTTTATTATTATGTGAGTGTATTTTTGGATTGTATATTAGCACCATAGCTACTAGAGAATGCTCCCATGGTTGGGAATCATAAACCAATCAGTGTATTCTGAGACCTTTCCATTATAATCAGAGATCAGGGAAAGCAAATCTCTCTCAAAGGCTGCACCTCCATGGAATTTTTTTTTTCCATAAATAAGACGAGTTCATTGTTACAAATAATTACAGTCTATTGCTTCCTTTAAGCTTGGAATATGTCTCCTCATTGAATTGTTGACCATTAAAAACCTCCATGTCATGCTATAAAAGATATTCTCAAAAATCCATTTATTTACAATGTATCCCTTCCTTATCAATAAAAGTATGGTAATGAAACATTCTAAAGAAATTAATCTTCCTCCACCACAAGCATACATAGTATGCGCCTAGCCGCAAATTGGAAGTGTATGCATTAATTTAAGGCAAACACCATCTTCTTAAAGGAGTTATCCTTTTCCATGGCTTTGCTTGGGATAAAATTATTGACTCCTGAAATCCCTATATTTTTCCTTGTGGCTGAAGCCTTCTCAAATATGAACTCTTGTTGACCATAGTTCCACCAAAAGCTCCAAAACAAAGTTTATTCTGTCTCAAGTTTATTGGTAATTATGTCTCAAGTCTATTGAGGATTTTATCTTATTGTTGATTCAAGTATGTCATGAATTTGGATTAAATATAGTTTCCAAACTTTCTATTTACACATGATGCCTCATCAAGTCCAATAATAACTAAACATGGGACACCCTTTCTACTGCTAAACAAGACTAGATACATGTTTTCGGTGTGTGCCACCACCACTTTCTATAGAACATGATTCTACCTGAGCAAGATGATATTAATGATATCAACAATAAGGGAAGTGGCTAGCATGCCAAGTGAAAATAATGCCTTAGTGCTACATCATATTTAAGCAACACATGCATTGATTTTCTTTCCTAAAACAAGGCCATTCATTACTTGTGCAAACAATAATAGAGTGCTCTACTTATCTAGATAATCATCTCATACCTTTTTCCATTACCAATGTATTCACCAAACCACACATAGACTTAGTCAATTGATCCATTTATTCGTACTTCACATATCTATGTGGAGGTCAAATTAACCCTCGAAACTATATCGTGTTGATCTGACCTCAAAAACAGAAAATTAAAGCACATTACATATGGTTGTGGATTCTCCTACATCTGTTGTTCATGAGAACAACCTGTTGCGCATCTCATCAATCATCTTTGCTTAGTTTCTTGAGCTTTCTCACATTGACCTTTTGATGATGGGATTTATTTTCCCTTATATTGTTGAGCAAGAAATCCTTTCTTCATTGAATGAATCTTTTGAAATTTCTCTCAATAGGAATGACTACTTATATTTGTAATACTACCTCGTAGGTTAAAATAAGAGCCACCCATAGAGATGAAACACCAAGATCAGAGGAATACACACCTTCATCATTATATTGTTGGCAGGAATATCCAAATTGCACATGCAATTTTAGGGGTAATCCCTAAGAGGATCTCAGTAAAAGAGACTTAAATCATTCTGAGGTAAGAGGTGAGAAACTCTAACTATGGCAAAGGTCTCCACAGGGCTGAGACAGTGACAAGAAGGGGGGTACGACGATCACAACTAGCGTAGCGAGGTACAAAATTGTCAGGAATGGGAAGGCAGGTGGAGGCCGACATGCAGAGAGGTTGATGTCTCCAGAACCATGACAACATGGCTTAAGGGAGACTAGAGGACGGTGAACGGAGTAACAGAGAACACTTCGGTTTACATTGCATTGTTGTCTCCATCCTTCAGCACGCGGTTGTGGTTGAAGCTCAGGCAACCGATTTCTGTGGTAACCTATTAACAACAGTCTATAGGGTGGAAGATGGTAAAACAAAGAGAAGCAGTTGATCTGGACCCCGAGCCTGGGGACATTCAGTTAGTTTGAGGGCTGGAGGTCACGGATCAAAAACATAAAGAGGTATATTCGTCCAGCTGGATAGCCAAGAAGGAAGAAAGGTGGCTCGGGTGCGAGTTGGAAACAGACCAAATCCCTAGGAATTCTGGAGGAAAGCCTAGGCGTGACCTTTCTAGAGAATTGGGAGGGGCAGGAGCTCAAGGGAGGCATACATCTTTACCTTTTGGGCACTGTGCAGCGAGAAACACGGTTATTCAACTAAGTAAAATTATTACCAGCTTGCCTAAAGATTTTTACTCTGGGAGTTTAGAGGACATAGTCATTAGTTGTGGGTTTAAGGGTTAAGAAGGCTTGTGTTCCTTCCTAGTGGAAGATTTTAAGCCAGAAGAGGGAGGGAAAGGGTTTTGGCTAAACAATATCTATTCATGCAGAAGTCCTCTCAATGTGGGAAGCAGAGAAATTTTTTGGAATGACTCACATGCAGGGGCATGTAGAGCAGGTTGTTAGGACAAGGGAAGGAACAGACAAGCGTCGAGAAGGCGGTGGAAATAGGGAAGGAAGGGCTTGTGAAGGTAGGCAGAGGGGAAGAACAATCGCCTGAGGAAGGAAGGGAGGGCTACTCGAAGGTAGAAGGGCTAATAAGAGGAAGGGAGACTTTTCTAGGGGCTGGGGTGACAACCCAAGAGGAAGGAAGGTTTTTTGACAGACTCAGAATATTCAGGAAGGAGGGGTGTTCTGGAATGCTCCAAGAAGTTGTAGTCAATGCGGAATAAGCCACACAGGACAAGGGGGAAGGGGTTCAATATTGGTAGGTTGGGGAAAAGAGGAAAAAACACAAGATAATAAAGAGGACTAAAGTAGTCACAAACTTGGCTCTTGGGATGGATGTACAAATCGACAAGGTCATGGAGGTCTCAGAATTAACCTTGGTTGGCCGAGAAAAAGGGAAGAATTATTCAGCCAACTATATTCAAGAATGGACAGCGAAAAATTGGCAGGAGGCGCCAGATAAGTCTTTTGTGGTCTCATCTCTTACAAAAGGATGGTTTATGATAAAATTAGATAAGATTGACACTGTGGAATGGGTTCTGGGAAGGAACTGGAGTTTCGAGAGACACTCGATCTTATTCAAAAAATGGAACCCTTTGTTTTATGCACAATGAGAAAAGGTGGATGAATCTCCTATGTCAGTTCATATACTTGGGCTCCCACCATTTTTGTGGTTCGATTGGTTTTTAGGGAAATTGGGAACCATCTGGGCCTATTCATGGAAGTTGATATGTCATTCTTGCAAACCAGAGATCAAGGGATGGCTAGAATACTCGTAAGTTTAAACCACCGGGAAGGGCTGGCAAAAGAAATTAATTTGCAATATAAGGATTTCTCCTACACATAGATGCTAGATTATGAACACATGCCCTTTAGATGTCATAAATACAGACATCTGGCAAGGGAATGCCCCCTGGGATTTAGGCGAAGAAGGGGCTAGAGAAAGGAAGGGGGAGGGAAAGGAGCATATGAGGAGAGCAAATGGAACAAGGAGACTCCAGTGTCAAGGGAGCATCAGATGGAAGTCAACAGGATGTAAGAGGAACCAATGGAGAAAATGGAAGTTCAAGAGGAAGAACATCATATCATCATACATTAGCAATAGGAGACAGCTAACATAACAGTGCCAGAAGAAGATACTAGGAGGGGCCTTGCTCATCAGCCAGAGGGTATGGCTCTAGAACCTAAGCCTTCCATCCTTTCTCTTGTTCAATATTTTATTATTTCATTATCCGGGCTTGGTCCTTCCAGGCCAATGAATTATGATAATATTCATGTTAACATTGTACGTGAACAATTGGATAGTATAATCACCTCAATCCCTAAATTACATCTGAATCAAAGCCCTGGGATGGGTGAAGAAGCTGATGAATTGGCAGAAACTCTTTCAGTAAACCCTCATTACAATCTTAGATCCCATGAAAAGAACCCCCTCCTTGGGAGGCAGTGGGCGGTTTAGGTATGCATCCATATCATGAGGGGTCTGAAAGACTAGAGGAAGGAAATCAAATCTATCCAAGGCTCAACAGAGAGCCAAGATAGACATTGTGGATGGTAAGCTGCCATCCATTTCAGGGGTTCTTAGAGCAGCACAGAACCTCCCCTCGTGGTTTCTCAATGATCGTTGTGTCTTTTAACTGTAGAGGTTTAGCCAGTGTTCCTAAAAAATTGGCCTTGAAAGTGTTGATCAATAATTACAACCCAGATGTACTACTCTTGCAAGAGACTCTGGGAGCTAGAGTAGGGGTTACAAAATCCATATTAAAATATTTGTCTGGATGGCACTTCTAGGCATTGGATGCAAAAGGTAGATCGGGGGAGTGGCATCGAGAGTGAAGGAAGGAAGACTTAAGGTTATTAATTCATGGGGTTTGGACTATGCCCTAGGAGTAGAAGTCTATTCCTTGGAGCTGTGTACAAATATTTTGATCCTTAACATCTATGGACCTTGCCATGATAGAGTCTCTTTCTGGAATAACCTTTGCTCAAAGTCTTTCATGGATAAACCGAGCCTGGTGATTGGAGGAGACTTAAAATTTTCTTTGGGAATTTTTGAAACCTGGGGACCATCGGCACATGCTGACCTTCTCTCTAATTTATTCTCCAATAAAATCAGAGAAAGGGAGTTGATGGATATCAATTTGTTGAAACCTAGACCTACCTGGAGGAACAAGAGAACATGGGCATATAAAGTGGCCAAGAGGTTGGATAAGTTTCTATTGAGAGAAGAGGTAGTGGTCATGGTTCCAGTAATTAGACATTGGGTAGGAGAAGGATGTGACTCTGATCATTTACCTTTTCTACTTAAAATGAAAGGGCTTAATAGAAAGTCGACTACACCATTCAAATTCAATCTAGCATGGCTTTTGGAGGACTCATATAACATACTTTTCAAAAAAACATGGAGATGAGTGGACCCAAGTGAGAATGGAGGAAAAAATTTCTTCTTTATGGAAAACCTAAAACGATTAAAGAAGGCAACTTTTGAATGGGCCAGAGATAAGAAAGTTAAAGAAGAAGAAGAATTAAAGCAGATTGGGTTGAAACTTGATCAACTTGAATGTCCAGAAGAAGATGGATATGAAACAATAGACAAAAGAGATAGGATCAAGATGTTGGAGTCATAACGCAAAAAAATTATATTAATAAGAGAAGAACAATGACAACTGAAAAGCAAGGATATTTAGTTGAGGGATGGGGACGAAAACACAAAATTTTTCCAAAATTATGCAAAAGGAAGGAAAAACTCAAATACCATTTGGTCCTTAAAATCGGAAGATGGAAGGCAGGACAAATATTTGAGGAGTTGTCATTAATGGGAAGAAGCCATTTCAAAAACCTTTTCAAAGCCTCCACATAAGTGCCAATAGCGGAGGTGGTTAGGACAACTCAGGTTTTCCCTAGGTATGTGGGAGAAGAGGAAAACAAAGACCTCATGGGGGAAGTCTCTAGAGGGGAGGTTGAAGGAATATTAAAGTCAATTCCAAAGGATAAGATCCATGGTCTGGATGGATGGACTGTGGAGCTCTTTCAATACTTTTTTGAGATAATTGGGAATGAACTGACCGAAGTGGTGGAAGAATCTAGGATAAAAGGGACGATTTATGAACCTTTCAATGCCACCTTCATAACCCTAATCCCAAAGAAGGAGGATCCCTCATCTTTTGAGGACTTTAGGCTGATATCACTTTGTAACTGCATCTACAAAATAATCGTCAAAGTCATAGCTGTCAGATTGAAATCGATCCTATCATAGAATATTTCAAAAGAACAATTTGGATTCCTGGATTGCAGACAAATACATGACGCAGTAGGAGTGGCCCAGGAAACCACCCACGACATCAATAAAAGTAAAAGGAAAGGCACAATAGTGAAAATCAACCTCTCAAAAGCCTATGATCGGATCGGTTCGATGTATCTTCGAATGTTGTTGACTCACCTGGGATTCCAAGTTGGCTTCATAAATTGGGTTATGAGTTGTTTGAATAATGTTAGTTTTTCTATCCTAATCAATAGGGCGACATCCTTGTTTTTCCAAAGTTAAAGAGGATTGAGACAAGGATGTCCACTATCCCATCTTCTCTTCCTCTTAGCAGCAGAAGGACTTAGACAATTGTTACTGGAAGAGAGAAGAAGAGGGGACATTCAAGGAGTAAAAGTGGCAATCAATCTATTATAACTCACTTACTATTCATGGATGATATTCTTCTATTCAGTAATGGTAGAAGGAGTGAAACAAAGGACTTAAAGCAAATTTTAGACATATTCCTCAAAGCCACAGGTATGTGTATCAATAAGGAAAAATAATCATTAATTTTGGAAGGTTTCAATAGGATGGAAACCAGGAATATAGCAGAGGATTTTCCCTTTGAATACTGGAAGATGGCAGACAGCTTCAAATATCTCGGGTTCTTTCTAAAGCCACACTTGTACAAGAAACATGATTATTATTGGGTGGTGGTAAAAATTGAATCCAAGATCAACCATTGGAGCTTCAAATGGTTATCCAAAACAGGTAGACTAGTCCTCATAAAATATGTATTAATGGAAATCCTTGTATACTGGGCGACGCTTACCTAGGTTTCGAAAGGAATCTTGGAAAGGATGAGTCGAGTGTGCAGTAGATTTCTATGAGTTGGCTCTAAATAGTATTTGGTCCTTCCCTAGGTGGCTTTGGACAAGATGGCTAGACCTAAGGAATGGGGGAGGTGGGGTATTAAAGACCTTTCAGCTTTTGGACCATCCTTGGCAGCAAAGTTGGGATGGAGACTACTAATGATGGAAAATTTGTGGACAATAGTGGTAAAATGAAAATATATCGACCCCGCCCCTATGGATTAGTGGATCAGGAATCCAAACAAAAAAAATGACAACTTTGGACGTTATCAAAATTATTGCGCAAGGTCTCTCCTGGCAGGTTGGGAATGGAGAAATAGTAAGGATAGGGAAGGATCCTTGGGTGGGATGCAATGCAGGCTTTTCACTATCCCTCGGTATTATTTATCAACTTGAAATAAGAGGCATACACCATCTAAACCATATTGACAAAGTTGGCCATTCCATAATATGGGGTCAAGCATGGTTATCGGGGACAGACCTCAACCTTGACCAACAATGGATGGAGGAGTGTCATCACTACACAAAGGAACTGTCAAGATCCAATGTCAAGCTCAAAAACTGACCAGACCAGCTTGTGTGGGCATATGCCCCTTCTGACATTTATTTCCCAAAATATGGATACAAATTCCTTATGTCAAAAAAGGGATGGGGTAATCTGGAATGGTGGGTGAATCATATTTCGAAGCTCAAATGCCCAACAAAAGCATAATGTTCTTCTAGTGTATCCTTAGGAACAAAGTTCCTACTTGGGACATACTACAGAATAGATATAAGTCGGGTCCAAGCTGGTGTGCATTGTGCCAAAACGATATAGAATCATCCAACACCTTTTTTCTAAAATGCCCTTTCACTAGGGCATTATGGTTGGAAACTGGGAGGCTGCTATAGAACAATAAGAAATGGGAAGGGGAAGTCATAAAATAAGTATATAAAAAAGTGGTGGAAGGAATCTCCGAAAGGGAATCTGCGAAATTTCCCCCTTATTATATCCTGGGGTATCTGGCTGCCCCAGAACATAAGTATATTTAAGGATCTGACTCCCTCAGCAGGGCACATTGCTATCGAATGTGTTGCAATCTATGAAAGTATACTTGAGCCAACTCGAGAAGCACTCCCAAGGGTAATAAGAAAGGAACAGATCAGAGAACACATCCGTTGGGCTTATTTTGACGGGGCGTCCAATCAAAATAATAGATGTGAAGTAGGTATGGTGATAATGCACATAGAAGCCTAAAAGCCTCAGTAGGGCTGAGCCACAGATCCAACAATTATGCTGAACTTCAAGCGTTAAAACTCCTCCTCTGTTGGCTCACCCACCTGGGCATTTCTTCAGTTTAGATTCTTGGGGATTCTATGAATATTATCAAATGGTTCAATGGCGAGAGCAGATGTCAGAATTATATATTATCTCCTTTGTTAGAAGAAGCTAAATATCTTAAGCAGTTTTTTAATGATATCAAAATATGTCATATTTACACGGAACAGAATAATGCAACAAACCAACATTCTGAAGCGGGTGTACAATAGGATCTGGACTGTTGGCACATAGAATATTCTAATTATGAAGAGATCTGTGTGTCAGATCAACCTCCTTTTCGAGACCAAATACATAATCAAATTGTCAGCCAACTTTTATTTATGGTTTTTGTTTTTTGTTTGTTAATATGCTTTTGTTTGGATACACATACTTTATTTCTATGTAAAAAAATAGACCTGGAACAGAAAAATCAATTTTTTTTATGTGTTATTATGCCTTGATGACAGTTTGCTGACCATACTCCTGTTTGGGTTGATTTCCTCTATGAGGTGGCCCGAGAATTGGTTCAGCGTTCATTCTTGCACATTGAGACAATTTTTGTTATTTTGCTTTTATGCCTTGATGACAGACTGCTGACCATACTCCTGTTTGGGCTATTTTCCTCTGTGAGGAGGCCCAGGAATTGGTTCAGTGACCATACTTGCACATTGAGATGGAAGAGTAAGAAGTTTTTTCTCTTACTATCTCAGATCAACTCTATGTTTTGGTGAAAAACATGCAGTTTACTGAATGCTTAAATGCATATATTATGTAACTTTTTATTGCCTTAATAAGAAGTTCGATTCTTTCTTTGGAAGTTTTTTTTAGGGGTAATCCTAGGCAAGCTCAAAATAATAATGAGGTTAGCATCCAGTGCCTTTTTAGTGTAGTAGGTCTAAAAATAAGGAAGGAATGTGGTTCAAGGATGTTTTGTATGAGCTTGGACTTGTTGAAAGGAAGGCTACACAGTTTAGTTGTGATCTAGAAAAGAATCATTTATTTTCTCTAAGGCTAGATGTTGACTACATCAAAGATCACATGTTTGATGGCATTCTTGAGTTGGAGTTTTATATATGTGAATAAAATGTAGTATACATTTTCACCAAATGTTTTATAAAGACAAAGTTTGTGAAGTTGAGATCTATGCTTGGGATGAAGGAAGTTTACATGAAGTGAGGATTTGGTATGATGTTATGACCTTCTACGTCTTATTCTTGATACATATATATGTATTCTGCAAGGTGCTCCAAGTCAATATTGACGAGGGGATATTAGGATGTGTAGTATTTCGTAATGACAATTTATGTGGTGTAATTTTGGATGTAAGCTTTAATGGCACCTTTTGGGACTTGTTTAGCTATTACCCCCATAATGGTTGTATATTAAGGAGCCAGATATGTTGGTCCAAGATATTTTGTTATATTTCTAGCTGGGCTCATTAGGTTTATTGATATTTATTGGATGCTTCTACAAAGCTAGAAGACTAGTTAGGCATAAAATTGAAATAAATGGCTCATATTCTGGATATATAGAGTGAGTGAACTTGGAAGTTATGATGTACCAACACAATGTTGTAGTTTGATTCTAAAATCACTTGTGTCAATTTTGCATGGCAGCTTATAAGGTAAGGAGATCGACTTGTTATTCCTGATAAGGTTATGAATTGAACTTTGTGTTAAAGCTAAGGTGGATGACATCACAATGGTGGAAGCTAGAATGCCTCATGAGTTTTTGTGTGAATGTTAAGGTAGATAATCATGGGACAAGCATAAATAATGATTTCTGTTGGAAATACTGAGAGGGAGGGTGAATCAATATTTCATTTTTATAATTGTTATTTTACCAGTTAAGATCACTTAATAGAACACAGAAATGAACAATGACAAAATAAATTATTTTATTAATCAATATATGGTGAGGACACAAGTCCTTTTTACAATAAATTAAGTACACCAATGATAAGGGCTCCAACCCTAAATGAAGACACCAATCTTCAAATCAACAGGGCTCCAACCTGTAATATTTCCAAGCACCAACTTGGTATTCTTGAGGACTCCAATCCTCTAGGGCACCAACCCTATTAGTTGATTCAGGCTCCACCCTGGTCTTTTTAAGGATTCCAATCCTCTAGGGCTCCAACCCACTTCTTCAAATATTCAATATGGATTCAATGATTCTTCAAGGCTTTTAATGTCTTTTACAACAAGCCCTGGCAGTGTCTTCAACTTCACCTTCAATAATGCCCTCACTTAACTCATCGATGACAACTTAATCAACCACAAAACATGTCTTCACCACTCTTCATGATACCCAACCAACCTTCTCCAATAACATTACATGAAGGATACTAATGTCTTCAAGTGCTCTTCAATAGAAATTGCTCCAACAAAGACTTCAACAATGGCTTCCTTCAATAATCAAATAGTCTTCAAGATCTTCTACATCATCTTCCAAGATATTCTTCAAAGTCTGCTCCAAATGATGCCCAATAAACTACTCTAAAAAAGGTGCCAAGATTGATTGCAATAATTCTTTCAAGGCTACCTCCAATAGTGCTCCAGTAGTAGTCAAAGATGCTTGCTCTGTATCAACTCAAAAAATCTTAAATGAGGCTGCTCCAAAGATGGATTCAAGGTGTTCAATTCTCTGCTCCAAGGAATCCTCAAAATACCTTCAAAATCTGATCCAAGATGTCATTGTTTAACTCTACAAGAGACAAGATAGAAGTCTACTCCAAGACCAAGTAGGTCTGCTCAACACGAGTGATCAAGTATGCCAAAAAATAGTGCTCTTTCCAAAGTCAAAGTCTGTTTCAATACACCTAGAGATAGGGCGAGGCTTGCTAATACAGGGCTGAGACTTTGTTGTTATAGAGACGAGACTTGCAACTCCACAAGTCCGAGATCAACTCCCACAGGGCTACAAGCCTCAGGTCCAAGGTTCAATTGTTAACAAGTCTGAGCCTCCACAACATTCAGATCACAGGTCCGAAGTCTACAATAGGTCTAAGCCTCCACAGTCAGATTATAGGTCTGCAATCTGTAACAAGTCTGAGGCTTCATAGGTTTGAGCTACAAGTCTGAGCCTCCACAGGTCTGAGCTACGAGTTCGAGCCTCCACAGGTCTGAGCTACGAGTTCGAGCCTCCACAGGTCTGAGCTATTAGTCTAAGTTATAAAAGGAAAATCAAAAAAATATAACCAACATAAAAACAAATGGTATCAATTTTTGCTCCATGAAACCACACAAGTATCTACAAATCTTGTCCTTCTTTCTAGATCACGAGTTGTGAACTGTTCCTCTACTTATTTTTATTTCTCTGTGTCTCTTATCCGAGATCTTCTTCCAAATTGAGGAGTCTGATATCATATTTATACAAGATTTGCCTTATAATTAAGAGACATGTCACTTAAAAGGAGGGTTGACTTGTACATGGAGGTTTATGTTGGCTTACCATCAAAGTTTATGATTTTTCTATCTTGTAAATTCAATTTCTCTCAGCCTATGAGGAGTTAGAGGATGTGTAAGAGATCGTTGGAAAGAGATTGATGTCTTATACAAGCCTATGCCAATTCCATCCTTAATTAAGGTATTTTTATCATCAATAAAAATGATATTTGTGAGCTGCCATTATTAATTTAACCATGGCAATTATTATTAATTTTCTAGGGAATTATGGATAGGGTTTTATGCTAGAATTTCTTTTGCTCATGCCAGGGGTTCATCATATACATGCATCAACTTTCACTCATGCATCACAGACCTATGGTTTTCATTATCTTCATCAATGACATCAACATATTGACATCAATGACAACTTTGACCAATAATCTCCCCTTTGTCATTGATGGCAATACTCTTCTTCTTTCAACATTTTCTCCCCCTTTGACATCAATGGAAAATGGGGTGCCTTTTCTGACAATGTCTTTACATAAAGTTCTCCCCCTATCATGCTTGTCACCATGTTGCTTGTTTAGTCATCTTTATGCTACTTATGTTTCTCCCCTTGTCATCATGCTTTTTCCTTGTCATGATTACTGCAACATCCCTTTCCATTGTGCCTCTCAAGAATCTCATCATAGCCATTAAAAGATATGTCTTTGTGTCAGATAGAGTGGCTAGAAGTCCACAGATGACTCTCCCATGGATTGCATCACAAATCATGAGCTCCCCCTAACTTAATCTTGTGTTTTGCATGCCATTGAATTCCAATCTCAAATTGCATTTTTATGAAATTGTTTTGTAGTACATAGGATCCGGTCTCCCCCACTTCTTTGTTAATAACACTTGCAAGATCTGTACTAATTTTTTCCACTTCTTTTGCTAGAGAGACTAAATCATTGTTCATCCCTTGCATCTTCTTACCTTGCTCACTGCTTGCAGCGTTTTCATATTCAAATGCAACCCTTTTATATTGAAGCTCCTTCTTTAAGCCATCAGTTTCTTCTTCACATATATGTTGGCTTGTTAGTATTTATTTTCAATAATATAGGCATGTGTATGTGTCATACAACATCAAATTTAGGTGTTCTCATTCATCATTTTTCTCTACGTAGTGCGTTTAACATTATTATCTCAGAATAACTTCATATCCTTCATAGTCATCAGCAGGTACCACACCATAGGTCACATCATTTTCAAGTGTATCCAATGGTATATTTATTTTTGTGACATTATTAGTGGAAAGGGCCTGCCTGTCTGCTATAAAAACTTGAAATTTCTAGAAAAGCATAAACACCATTAGGATGTGCAACAAATGAGCTTCCATTGCATGTACAAGAGTACATCATTGCCTTAGCCACTTTAATTACTTAAATCCAAATGGGCGTTAGGTCTCTTGACTGGATTATCATCAAGAAAACACTTTGTTTGGTCCAGGATGAGTTTCCAAAATCAACGTTTTGTGTATCTATTTTCCATTGTATCATGCTCTTCAATATCCTATAAAATCCATATTGTCAAACTGTATATTCTCAACCTTTAATACTTAAAAGAATATTCATAGCAACAACAACAACATCTTATCATTTCTTAGGTAGATTTGATTTCTACAAGGTGTTCCATGTTCATATTGATGGTATGACTTGATCCTCAGTGCAACATTACTAGTCTCATCAGCAATGGTCTTCATCATTGTAGCCTGGAATTTATTGCACTATCCCAGTTTATTACTCATTATTATTGGTGTTTTGGATACACACTTCTTGCCAGCTGCATTTGGGTTCTAGCTACATTGGTTTGCCAGAATATGAATTTCAACATAAGGACTTTGAATCCCATGGCTAAACCAAAACAAATTTGTTCCTCTCTAGATAAGACACTTATGTTCAGGATCAAAATAGTGTTTCAAAGATCTGCACAATTTGTACTACCCAAAACATTTATTCTCGAGTCAAGACTTTCTCTGAGTCAACATAATTTTTGTTCTTGTTAAAAACATTTTCTGCTACTCTAATTTTTTCTGATTTTATCAGCAACAAGGATTAAAATAATTTGATTAACAATATGTATTGTTGTCTTGAACATTTAAAGCATTTTTGAAATATACTTCCTCTGGTGCAACATGCTTTCTTCTCCACACTTTGGTAGTTTTTCTAGGTAATTCTTCACCCTTGATTTTCTTGGGAACCCACTTCATTTTGAAGTCTTGAGATATATGACCAACATTATGACATTTGAAGCATTATGTTCCAAACATTAATGTTGGAGCATAAATTTTCTTGGTAAATGTATTGGAGTATCTTCTTGCAATCTTACTTCTAGAAAACTGATTGGATTCTTTGTGGATGCCCTTGTTATATGCCCTACAATCCTTTTCCATGTGCCCAAAATTTGAACAAGAGTAACAATATCTGAGAAATATACTTTACTACCTAGAAGATGGAGGTTGCTTTGATGTACTTATGAAGTCATTTTCACTTGAGATTCTTTGATGATATTTTTCACCTCTTGTATTTCTTACACCATTTGCATTTCTTCTTGGAGTAAAAGTTCTTTCAATGTTATTTTTACTCTTTTCCTTGCCTCTTCTGGAACTAGTGGTCATATTATCACCTTTATGTTCCTCCACATTCTTGTTATTTGTTGTATTGGTGTTTGCATTATTTTTTCTAAAGGGCTCATCTACATAACCAAGACCAAATCTATCAAGAGTAGATCTTTGATGGCTTAGGATGGCATTCAAGGTTTGTGAACTCCTTAGATTCTTATTCAGCTTATCAACTTCTTTTCTTAGGGTAATAATTTCTTCATTCATCTTCTCATATTCTTCATTTTTCCTTGCTAGTTGATTCTCAATTTCTTCCTTGATTCTTATTGCTTCATTTGTTTCTACTTTAAGAGAGTTGATATCTGATTTCATTCTAAAAATTTCTTCATATATTTCTTTCAATTGACATGCAATGACTTTTCTTTCCTTTCCTGCTTCATTAACTTGTCCTTTTAGGAGGAATAATTTTTCCACCTCAACTTCAACTTCTTGCTTTTGTTTCTTTGCTTCTTTTACTTGAGTTTTTAGGGA
Organism: Pinus taeda; assembly: GCA_000404065.3. NCBI lineage: Eukaryota > Viridiplantae > Streptophyta > Pinopsida > Pinales > Pinaceae > Pinus > Pinus taeda. The sequence continues at coordinate 202,553 of APFE030313618.1, read as the reverse complement.
AAAAACTTCTTCCTCATATTGACCAAATCTTACTTCAGCTTGGCTCAAATTTTTAGACTTTTATTTAAGATGATTTGTCAAATTCTCTTCCTTCCTTTTTGCTTTGTGCAATTGATTCGACATGCATATGACTTCTTCATGATGTCTCATCTTGTTTTGTTGCAATTCTTCCCTAAGCTTGTTGAATTCCTCATCCATTTTTTGTATTTGATGCCTCAAATGGAAAAATTCCTTCTTTGGCTTGTCAAGGTCTTATACCTGCTTCTTGAGTTCCTCATTTTATTTATTTAATCTGCTTAGGGCAGTTGCAAGCTTTGCCTTGAGGTCTATTTCAAATTCAACTTCAGAAATGTCTTCATCATCATCTTCCTTTATGCAATTGGTCCCTTCATTTTTGCTTTCATTTGTCTTCTTTGGTTCATCTTGGTGCTCTTTGTCATAATCTTTCGGATCAGAGGCTAATAATCCTTTAGAGTGAAGATCTTGAAGTTTTTCCCAAAGCTCTTTTGATAATGAACATTTTTCCATTCTAACCTTTATAGGATTTGGTAGCCCACTCAAAATTTCCTTCATTGTTGTTACATTATGCAATTTGGATTCTTCTTCTTCTATTTTTCTTCCAGAAATCACTGAATCGTAGACTTCAAAGCCTTGAGCCATTAAAAAACTTTTCATTCTTACCTTCCATATTTCAAATTAGTTCCATTGTACATGGGAGCTTTGCACAACTGATTATATTTTGATTTCTTGACTGAGGAAGAAATATTTTCAGAAGGTTTGGAGCCTTTATTCCTTGACTTTGCCATTTATGTTCTAAGGATCACCTTCTAGATGTTAGGCTAAAATGAAGGTACTTGCTCTGATACCAATTCTTGGAAATACTGAAAGTGGGGGTGAATCAATATTTCATTTTTACAATTGTTATTCTGCTAGTTAAGATCACTTAGATATAACACAAAAATGAACAATGAAAAAATAAATTATTTTATTAATCAATATATGGTGAGGACACCAATCCTTTTTACAATAAATTAAGTACACCAATGATCAAGTTTCCAACCCTAAATGAAGACACCAATATTCAAATCAACCAGATTCCAACCTGTAATTTTTCCAAGCACCAACTTGGTCTTCTTGAGGACTCCAATCCTTTAGGGCACCAACCCTCTCAGTTGGTTTAGGTTCTAACCTGGTCTTTTTGAGGACTCCAATCCTCTAGGGTTCCAACCCACTGCTTCAGATCTTCAATATAATTTCAATGATTCTTCAAGGCTTCCAATGTCTTCTACAACAAGCCATGATAGTACCTTCAAGTTCACCTTCAATAATGCCCTCACTTAGCTCATCAATGCTAACTTAATCAACCCATCAATGATAACTTAATCAACCACAAAACATGTCTTCAAAACTCTTCATGATACCCAAGCAACCCTCTCTAATAACACTCCGTGAAGGCTACTAATGTCTTCAAGTGCTCTTCAATAGAAGTTGCTCCAACAAAGACTTCAAAAATGGCTTCCTTCAATAGTCATATAGTCTTAAAGACTTTGACAATGGCTTCCTTTACCTTCCTTTTCTCCTAATTTCCATTATTTTCATAAATAAATGTGCCAAAAATGCCATTTTGTCTTTCCAAAGCCGTAGCCATTGCCTTTGCCAATTTCCTTAGCCATAATAAACCGAATGAACACCCACATTAGGGTGTCTTGCCCAACATTCATGTTGGAATAAGTGTTCCCTCAACCGTGGTTATTATTTTTTCCTTTTATTATTTTTATTACATGGAATTTTCACCAGGGTTGTTACATTTCTTGGAATATGCTTGACAAGGATCTCTTCATTGATCCTAACTTCTCCTTAGGGTCTATGACAGGCCTTGTTTTCCAAATCGTCAACCTTATCATTGTTTTCTCTATGGACATGGAAGAATGAGGCATCTCCCAAATGCTTCATTTGTTGATGGATTCAAATCACAACTTGCCCAAGGTTTGCATTAGTAGGGCTCGTTCTCTTGACCATTTGTTGAATGAGAATGGTTGAGTCCCAAATTGTTATTGGATTTTTTTAGTTGAACTAACAAAGTATCTGTGCGCCCAAAAGGAAACCGTAAGCCTCTACCCTATTATTTTTTTTGTTTCCCAAACCCCATCCATAGGACATTGTTTTTGTTCCTTCATGACCAAGGATTAATCCTCCTACTCCATCTCGTCCAGGATTAAATTTGGATGCCCCATCAAAGAAAAGGCAAGGCCAATTATGTGCTTTTAGCCAGTCCCTAAATTCCTTATATTTCAATCTCACCTTCCAATTGACTATGTTGATTTGATTTCTCAAGGGGAAGCAAACGTTGTGGGGTATTCTTTCAAGAAAGAAAATTAACCATAGCCTTTCTTCAATTTGCAAGGATTCAATGTAGATTTTATAATTTCATTTTGAGAGGATGATTTAAGTGGAGAGACTCCAAATCTTAGCGATTACTTTCCTGCTTTATGGCTTTTTATTTTGGAAAATATGTTTGTTCCTTGCTATCAAAAGAAGCCAGCTGAATGCTGGGAGACTAGTCCAAAACCCCTTAAGTAGATTTTTGTTTTTGAAAGAATGAGGATAGTTAGATATCATTTGGAAAAGAATTCAAAGATGTTGAGCTCGAAATTTACCCAAACTTGAAGAGGATTAACCAAGGATTGTCAACATTTTTTAAGAATTTACATGAGAGAAATAGGTGTTGAACGATTTCCGTAGGTCTCTAACACATAGGACATATTGAAAGGCCTTAGATGCCTCGTTTTCTAAGATTATCATTTGTAAGGATATTCCCCTTAAGAAATGTCTATCTGAAAACTTTGATTTTTGGCAAACTTTCAGTTTTCCTCACTATTTTCCAGAGAGGTCAATTAGACTGCTACTCTTGTTCTCCTTGTAGCGTTTTGTACCCACTTTTAACTGTATAGTCCCTTCCTGTTGGGTTCCATTTAAATTTGTCTTGTTTCCTATAGTAGATAGGTGTTTCTCCCTTGAGATGATGGAGGAGTAGATTACATTGTTGAAGGAGTTCCAGTGGAATTGCAAGGGTTTTACATCCTTCCCATGAGTTGTCTTATTGGTTCCAAATTGATATTTGATCCAAATTTACAATATGTTTTCCTTGGAGCTAATTCTTAAGATGTTGGAGATCTAGAATCGATGTGAGTTTGGGGTTTCCCATTATGCTATTGATGAAAATGAGATTTTGGGGGTTGCCCAAAATCCCAAATTCTTTAAGAATCTTGATCCTAGACCTGTGGGTTATGGGCCCACTCAATCTTTGGGAAGCCTTTTAATTAATTCACCGTTATAGTCTGTCTTGCTCTCATTTGAACATTCGTGCAGCCGCCGCCGAGTGCCTACAACACCAATTTTATTTACAGAACACAAGTTTTGACTCATTTCTAAAACACATAGCGTATACAATTAACACAGAACATAAACACACTTTTATATATTTATGGAACAATCACAAAGTTAAGGCCTTTCAGCCTTAAAACGAACTCATGCTCGGCTACATCTTGCCCACTCACAATTTTCTTCACAAAATAAGATATCTATTACACCCCTATTGCATTACATTTATATAAAAAGTCTTATGAAAGACCGATCCTATCCTCTTCTGATTTTCTCCACAAAAACTTTCCAAAAAGCATGCATGGCTATTAATAATAGGAAGTCTATCTAGTCTTATCCATTCTCTCTTTAATTTTTTTTCTTTAACTGCTTTAAGGGAGATTTTCTCTGTTTTTTCCCTTTATTCAGCTCCGCTGGTCCACGTCTTCATGCTCCATTTGGATTTTTCTTTAATTAAGAAAAGGGTGAGATGCACCTGCATCAGACTCCCGAGGCACAAAAATTTATGACCTCCTGGTCATATGCTTCTCCTTGTCCTTAGTAATTTTAACCACTGCATTCCTTCAGTGCAACCAACCTCTGCAGTAACAGCCTCCTCTGTTACATGGTACCTCACCAAGCCCTCCGCACTCGGTCTTTTGGCATCCTCTAGGTTGCTGCAAATCTTCTCACCTTCTGCTACTGCCATCTGCATAAACTCTCCAACTTTAACATAGTTGTACCTCTTTCCCCTTCTGTTCGCATTCTTCTTTCTTCTCTCAAGAATCCTTTCCCTGCTTTGATACCACTTGATGAAAATGAGATTTTGGGGGTTGCCCAAAATCCCAAATTCTTTAAAAATCTTGATCCTGGACCTGTGGGTTAT
>APFE030313618.1:183980-198287 GCA_000404065.3 Pinus taeda | reverse complement strand
AAACATAAAACATAAAACAAACAATATAGTAGTAACATGAATTAAATAATTTTAATGATTACTATAATAATCTTACAATATAGTGTTAAAAGTAACACATAAAACATAAATATCGTTACAAAATAGTCTTACAATATAGTAAAACATTAAATATAAATAGTTTTACCAAATAGTGTTACAATATAGTAAAACATAAAACATAAAACAAACAAACAATATAGTATAAACATGAATTAAATAATGATAATGAATTAAGATTATTAATATAGTAATAGCATGGGTTAAAGGATGATAATTATTAGTATAATAGTGTTACAAAATGATGAAAATGAGATTTTGGGGGTTTCCAAAAATCCCAAATTCTTTAAAAATCTTGATCCTGGACCTGTGGGTTATGGGTCCACTCAATCTTTTGAGAAGCCTTTTAATTAATTCACCGTTATAGTCTGTCTTGCTCTCATTTGAACATTCATGCAGCCGCCGCTGATTGCCTGCAACACCATTTTTATTTACAGAACACAAGTTTTGACTCATTTATAAAACACATAGCGTATACAATTAACATAGAACATAAACACACTTTTATATATTTACAGAACAATTGCAAAGTTAAGGCCTTTCAGCTTTAAAACGAACTCATGCTCGGCTACATCTTGCCCACTCACAATTTTCTTCACAAAATAAGATATCTATTACACCCCTATTGCATTACATTTATATAAAAAGTCTTATGAAAGACCGATCCTATCCTCTTCTCATTTTTCTCCACAAAAACTCTCCAAAAAGCATGCATGGCTATTAATAATAGGAAGTCTATCTAGTCTTATCCATTCTCTCTTTAATTTTTTTTCTTTAACTGCTTTAAGGGAGATTTTCTCTGTTTTTTCCCTTTATTCAGCTCCGCTGGTCCATGTCTTCATGCTCCATTTGGATTTTTCTTTAATTAAGAAAAGGGTGAGATGCACCTGCATCAGCTATCATCCCAAAGGTTAATTTCTTGTCCCCCCTACAATTATGGAAGTGTGGGCTTGAATGAGAGGCAATATTTTTTGCACAACTTTCAAATTTGCAAACAGGACCCGCTAGGTGTCTGGATGTTAAGGAGTTGGTGTCGAGGAGCATTAATGTATTTGTGTTCTAATACTTGCTTCCAACATTTTGATTCTCCTATTGTTAACCTCCAAAAGATTTTTGATCCCAAAGCTAAATTCATCAATCCTGGTTGTCAGATGGCTATCCCTCCTTTGTCGTAAGGTGTTATTACTCTTTTCCAACTTATTAAACTAAACTTTTTTGTTTTTGTTCTGCCTCCCTACCATAGGAACTTCCTTATGATTAACTTTATTTGCTTTTGAATCCCTGTAGGAGCCTACACAATAATATATTGGTATAAGGAGAGGGTTGATAGAATTGATTTAAATAAAATTATCTTGCCTGCTAATTGAGCCATTACTTTCCCCATTCTTGAAAATTTCTCTTCATTTTTTTTATATCCTCTGTCCAAACCTTTGCTTTCATTGGACATTTGGAGATTGGCATTCCCAACTATTTAAAATGAGTCGAATCTTTTTTTTTCCCATCAGGGAAAAATCGTAAATTCATTTATAAAAGAGGAAATTATATGTTGTAGATGTTGATGCATATGTTGTGCATGATCAAGATCATGTATATCAAAAATGTTGCCTTTGATCCACGCAGGGGCCAACAATAAAAACATAACTGAGAGGCATATAAAGTAATTGTAAAAACATATATCGAGACAGTCTATATAAACAAAAAAGGCTTATGCCTGATCAAAATAAAGAGATGCATGTACCAGAACCATGACATGAATTAAACATTCAGATTCATAAAAGGCCTGTGATAATATTGGAAGAATGAATCTCCTTCCTATTCTCTAATAATCCAGATGCCCGGCTCCCTGATCGCAGCCTCTTTGGAAAGGCTGTTGGCAACTCCGTTCTGCTCCCTGTAAATATGTGCGCAAGTGAAAGTATCAAAATGTGTGATCAATCACAAAGTCTCATCCAAGATGTGCAATAGAGCATCTAGTTTTTCTCTTGAGCCAATCACATATTATTTTAGAGTCCCCATAAAGTTGCAAATCTGTGCAATTTTTCTCCAAAGCGAATTGTATGGTGTGTTTTGCAGCAAGGAGTTCGGCTGAGTTGTTTGTGCATCTGTGAAGTCCAATCAACATGCTGAAAGAATGATGATGGGATAGTTAAGAATAGCCGCCCGCCCCCCCCCCCCCCCACACACACACCCATAGCCTTGCTCTTGGGAAGCTCCATCAAAAAAAGCCTAAGGTTTGTTGTAATTTATTTGTTGATGAGAAGGGTTGTGCCTGTTATTGGGAGGGGGATCATCCGGGACGAGAGTGTAATCAACAATGACTTTTGTTGCCAGGACATCCCAATTTGGTACGAAATCCTGGAAAATGTTGCAATTCCTAGCAGTCCAAATTGTCCAATAGGTAAGAAGTGGAAGGTTCTGAATCTTTGGGGATGTGGAAGTGTGATACTAGACTTTCCAGGTAGCAAGTAAAGTATTCCCAGCCCAGGTAGTAGAAGGATTGATATGTTGTAGAATTAGTTTCCATAGATAACAAGTTACTGTATATTCTAAAAAAAGATGAGAAGTTGACTCGTTTGCCTGTTTACAGAGACAACACCAGTGGGGCCCATGCTGTGATCGCTTGAGAAGATTTTCTCCTGTTGGTATTTTGTTCCGGAGAATGGTCCACATTAAGAGTCTAGATCTGGGGGGGCCTTGAGTTTCCAAAGATGTCTCCACCACTCAGCAAGTAGAAGAGGCTTCCTTGTTGCTGCTAAAGTCAAATAACCATCCTTTGGGGTATATCTGCCATTTTTTGAATGAGCCCAAATAATCTCATGATCCCCTTCCAGTATTCAGATGTGGGCATCCATAAGGGCTCGTGTGAATTCCTCCCATTGTTGTGACCAGATAGGAGGAATGTTTAACTGCTCAGCAGATTTTTAGGCGTGTTGAAGGAAAGTGGAGTTTTCCAGGACAGCAATCTGAGATATATAAGTGAAATTCTGTTGTTGGAGAAACTAAATGAATTCCATGGGTAATCGGTGCATGTCCTGATCAAGACCAATTCGGACTGTGTTTCCTGATCGAATCCTCCAGGTGATACCTTCCTTGGTCGGACTCAAAGCTTTAAGTACCGCCTTCCAGATAATTGAGACCCCTAAGGTACTTTGATGAGCTCTCCTAGTCCAGTCCATGATGTGTAGGGGAGCTATGTATTTTGCATATGTGACCCTCATCCATAGGCTGTCTGCTGCAACTAATTTCCAGCCAAGTTTTGCAGCAAGAGCTAGAGAGAAATCCTCAAGTTTTTTAAGGCCCCACCCGCCCCATTTTTTTGGAAGATTTAGAGCCTCCCACCTGACCCAAGAAAAGATCCTTCCCTTTTTGTTCCCTTGCCAAGGAAACCTATAGCAGATGGCAGGAATTCTGTTGAGGATGCCTCTGGGAATCCAAGCCAAGGACATCCAATATACCGGGGTGGCCTATAGGACGCTTTTGATGAGGGTGGGTCTTCCAGCCCGCGAAAGATATTTGAGGTACCATGTGTTTAGTCTTTTCTCCATTTTGGTGATGAGCCAAGTCCAGTCAGCAATTTTATAGCCTAGTGGCTTCAACTTGTAGCCCATATATTTAAGGCCTTCTGTTAATTGCAGTTGAGTGAAGTGGAAGTGCTGTAGAGAAAATACTATCTCGTGCGAAGTACACTCAGCTGTTCAATGTAGACTTGCTATCATTTACATTCATACTTGTAGCCACTTGAAAGAGGGTGAAAGTTGCCTTGATGATGCTAATGTCCCCAATACTACCATTGATAAAGACCAGAATGTCATCAACAAAAAGAAGGTGTGTTAGGGTGCAACCTTCTGTTATCTTTATGCCTTTTAGTCTACCCCTTTGATGCTCGTCTTTAATGAGATTGCTGAGACCTTCCATAACGAGCAGGAAGAGTAATGGCGAGAGGGGACATCCTTGTCTCAGCCCCCTTCTAGAGGTAAAGAAGGGAGAAGCACTTCCGTTCACCAAGACACTAAAGGGGATATTAGTAATGTAGCTCATGATCCATTTAATGAATAAATACAGGAAGCCTAGATGAGTTAACAACATTCTAATATAAAGCCAATTCACTCTGTCGAAAGCTTTAGATAAATCAACTTTCAAAATCGTACCTTTGCCTCACCTTGAGTGTAATGTATAAATTACTTCCTGGGCAGTGCCAATAGCTTCATGGATCTGTCTGTCTTGTGGGAAAGCAAATTGTTCCGGCGAGATGTGGTTAGAGAGGATGGGTTTCAACCTGTTGGCAATAATCTTATATATGCAGTTGCAAAGAGATATGGGGTGAAAATCCTCGAAGGTATCCGGGTTGTCCTTCTTAGGGATGAGTGCAAGGAATGGAGAAGTAATAGAATTTTGAAGAAAACCTTTGCTTCTCGAATCCTCAATTATTCGGAGCAGGTCTTCCCTAATGATGTCGAAAAAAGCCAAATAGAATTCCACCGACCAACCATCAGGCCCTGGACTTTTGTCCTTTTTGAACCATTTTAAGGTGTGTTCCAATTCCTCTAGAGTAACTGCCTTAATTAAATCTTCCTCTTCCCCGGGATCCACATATCTGGGAAAGAGCTGTGCCACCCTGATGATTTCTGCAAGATTAATATCCTTGGGAGCTTGGTAAGCTTTCTTGAAGTGAGAGGAGGCAAGTTCAGCAAGTTGTGGAAAGGTATCTAATGCCTACCCCTGATCATTTTGAAGCTGCCATATGGTGTTGATTGCCTTTCTTCCATTGGCAAATTTATGGTAGAATTTGGTGTTTTCATCTCCTTCCAACATCCAGATGGCTCTGCTCCTCAGGGGCCAGGATTCCTCCTTTTCCTTAAGAATTTTTGCTCTCTCTGCATAATGAGAAACCATCCTATCCTTGTGTTCTTCTGAGGAGTAGATGTCTCCTAGATTATTCTCAAAAGTGACAATATCAGCTTCAATTTTACAGAGAGTTTGATCCTCTTGTGTTCTTTTATTATGGGCCCAAAGTTTGGACATCTTGCTAAGGGCTATAAGATTTTGAATAAATCTTCTGGAGCTGTCTTCTCTTCTCCCAGGGGGATTTGCTCTCCAGAAATCAGAGATCATTTTTTTATAAGAGTCATCCTTGATCCAGACAGAGCAGAACTTAAAAGGTCCTTTAGGTTTTTCTCGCCCCCCTACTATTTCCAGGTAAATGGGGAGGTGGTCAGATATCCCCCTAGTACGAACCCAGTGTCTGATTTGTAACCCCAAGTCCAAAACCTTTTCTTTCACGAGGAAACGGTCAAGTCTGCGAGCCAGACTATCATCCCCAGTCCTGTTGTTCCTGCAAGTAGCTTGTGGTTTGGCAGAGGGGATATCAATCAGATGGTGGGCTTCTAGTTCAGACAAAAAGTAATTCGAGAGAGAGTCTCTCTGAGCCCTGTGACCCCAGGATTTAGCATGTCCAATGGAGAAATTTAGGTCACCACCCAGGATCAGGTGGTCGGACTTAAAAGAATCAGAGCTTAGGAGGTTCTGCCAAAAAGCAGGTTTGTTTTGGCACAGGCCATATACATTTAAGATCCAAATATGTATCCCTAGTTCAGCCGAACTGATGTCTACACCGAGATGACCCATCCCACCCCAGCAGTTATGTAATTTGATGGTGTGAGTTCTGTAGCCCAATGCAAGTCCACCCGACCTCCCATGTGCATCAAGACAAAAAAGAATCCATCTAGGGAGCATATTTTGAAGGGACTGCGCAATATCTAGTATGCGTCCCAGAGTTTCTTGCAGAAAGATAATATCCAACGGTTCATTTTTTAACAGTCTACAAAGGGCTAGTTTCTTATCTGGCCTAGGCAGCCCTCTACAGTTGTAGGAGAAGAACTTCATGGAGGGGGGGTAGGTTGGGAACCTCTTGCTCTAAGCGTCCCTGGAATGGTGGTTTGAACCCCCAAAGCAATTTCATCTTCAGAAGTGTCTTGGGCCTTTGAAAGGAAAGAGGGTCGACCCCTCTGAATTTTAGGGGGAGGGGGGGTGTAGGATTTCAAGTCCAAATTGATCCTGGGCTTGTCTTTTTTATTGTGAGTGGGTCATTTATCTCCCAGAAGGGGGGGCTTGTAAGGAAGGAGTAGTGTTGGGGGGGGGGGGGGGAATGAGATGGATTAGGGGTGGGTGTAGGGGAGAAAATGGGAATGGATGATATTGGGCAGGTGAGAGGAGTAGTTTTAGGGGGGATTACACACAAATTCTGATCCAGATGATCACTTGTAGGGTTTAACACATGCAGTGAAGAGAAAGTGCCAGATAAATAACAATCAATATGAGAAGAGTTGCAAGTGGGGAAATGAATGGAAGGATTCATACCCGTTGAGGGCAGGCCCTTAGATGGTGACTGTGGACGAGACTAAGAAGGCTGCGAAAGATTTGGAGGCCGTCCGTGCTTCTTTGGCTGTGGAGGCCGCCCGTGCTTCTTACTCACTTAGCTTGGTCTCTTGGAGTATAAAGTTTTATGGGATTTCTGATCTGATGTGATCTTTAACTGCGTTTGTTTTGGAGAAATGCTTGAGATCTCTGCAATTCTAGGAGACCAGGTTCATTATTTACTTTGTGATGGAGCGACAAGGCCCTTACCTCTCCCTAACTGGGTTCGCATGTCCTTCATTCTTGCTCCTCTATCTATGTATGTATCCATTGGTTGTTAGATTCCCATTGCTATACCCTTTTGTGCTACTTCGTCTCGAATCTCCTTATTTAATTTCCTTCCAGATTTCTTGGGGTTCTCTAGAGGGGCTAATGTTTCTTTGGATTTGATTATGGTTATGATCCCCGCATAGGATGTGGCTTGGGGGTTCAACGATGGGCAGGGAGAAGCACGGAGGGGTAGGTGGAGGTTGGAGGGATGAATACTAGGAGGAGGGAGATTAAGAGATGAGGGGAGGAGACAACATTGTGTTGCTCTGGATCATCTTGTTGGATCTCAACATCTTCATGAGCTGCAAGGGGATTAAGATCGGGGGTTGTATAGGGTGAGAAAGGATTGCCGAGGAGAGATTGAGGGGCTCCAAATTGCAAAGGGGTAGTGGATTTAGAGGGGCAGACTTTAGATGGGATATATCCTAATTGAGAAGGCCCTGCATGCTTAAATGATTTATTGGGGTTTCCAAGATTTTTGCATCTGACTGTTTCCCATTGCGCTTCTTGGGTTTCTACTGGTTCTTCTACTGCTCTTTTAGAACATCTATTTGCAAAATGACCATATTCATGACATACCTTCCATTTGAACGAGAGTTGTTCATAATCTAGTTGTTGAATGTGCTTCTAGTTATCTACCTTGATCTTCATTGCCTCTAGTAGCCCCTTGCCCAAATCAACTTCCAAGCATACTCGAGCACATGCAAGCAAAATTTGTATTGGCTCACTTCTGTCTATATATTTCCCGTACACATTGACGATTGCTTTGACCAAATCATCTCCCCATTAATGGAGAGGGAGGTGAGGAAGATGAACACAAACTAGAACAACACTGGGTATGTCGAGTTTAGAATCGAAATCTCGTGTCCATTTATTTAAGTATAAGCCTCTTGAATCCATAAAATATGGCCCCTTTTTGAAGACCAAGTCTCGATCTTCCTTGGATTGAAAGTAGAAGGTGAAGTAACCCCTTACCACAAAAACGTACAGAGATTTGACCTTGAGTTTTTGTAGCCCACTTTCGTTCAACCCATTTTTGAATTGTTTTGGCATAGGGACAGAGTCCAGTGAGCTATTTTACTAGCCCTGGCAAAGAGCGGTTTTGCGAGAGATTGAACGGGGCAACTCGATTTCTGGAATTGCATCAAGCTTCTTCACAAATTTGGAGACGAAAGATCACTCCCGAGGAGCCCTCAGCGAAATGATGATGCTCATGAATGCCTGGGCAGCTAGATCAAGGGAGAGCGCGTGAAAAAGAAGATGACCTCCTTCCATAGCAACCTCCCGAGGGACCATCGAGAGGGATTGATCAATGATTAGCGAAAGAGATGCTCAACACGAGCAGAAGTGTAACTCATAACTTTCAACTACCACAAAAATAATCTTCACAAAACCAGTATGCACATTTAATTTAAAATTCTAAACTTAGATTTAATTTTTCTTTAAAATTATTTAATAAATATCTAATTTCAAATTTTTAAAATTACTTAAAATAAATATCTAATGTCAAATTTAAAATATTATTTATTTATCTTTTTAAAAATAAATATTTGATAATTCCAATTTATCACTTTAATATTTTTTGATACAAAATTGTAAAATTAATTTTTATAAATAACCCTAAAAATTGTATATATCTTTTAACATTTTTATTAAATTTAAAAAAATTCTTTAGATTCTAAATTTATATAAATTACTAAAATAATTTTTATTTAGAAATTTATGTTCAACAAAATTCAATTAATTAAAACAATAATTTTTTTTATTATATATTCTTACGTGTACAAGCCGTTGTTATGGGTCATTTTCATTCTTTCAAGAATATTCCGAGGTGTACCGTTATTTGTTATCTGTCATTTTCATCTTTTCAATTAAAAATTATTAACAACGTTTTATTAAAAATGTTAAAAGATTGGAAAAAAACCTTATTAAAAAATGTAACTAAACTATAATGTTAGTTCCAGAAAGTGAGTGGGCGCGGGCTGATTCGGAAGTAGTCGGCGCGGGTTGATTCCGTCTGGATTTGAAAAGAGAGTCATAGTTTCCACTTCTGCCAGAGAGTGGGCGATCGTGGCAGCCAAAGATTCTAAATTCAGCCGGATACTGGGATAACTATCGTGGTTTAAAAAGTAGAGGGCGGCAGAACCAAGGGTCCATTTCTGGGAGATAGTTCATTTTGCCAAGAAATGACATTTGTTCAACTTATGCATGTGCAGGCTTCTTGTCTGTCTTGGAGCAAAAGCAGAGGAGCTTGTTGTTTGAAGTTGACTGAAGTCGATTTACATGAAGGTAAGCTCCCAAACTCTGTCCAGCAAAAAGCATAACAGCAATTGGAAACTGAGGATTTTCTTCGCAAATATGGCCGAATGGTTAGAGCGATTCGTAGGTTCGATTCATGTTCTTTTATTGCTCCATGTCGATTTTCCATTCTTTGGAGTAATATCCAATAGATTTTTTTCCTCTATTATATTTTCAAGTTTGTCTTTGCTTCGGTCTAGGAGGCAAGAACCTCCTTATTTTTCTCCAACATTCATTACCAAGTTGAAGTCTCCTCCAACTATGACACTTTGGTTGCCTTTTGCTATTAGCTAGTCTGCTAAGGATTGCCAACAAATTTCCTTGTCTCTATAATGCACTGGAGCATTAACATTGAATATTGTAATGCTCTTCCCTGTATTTGTGGTTTTTAAATATGTTTTGATCCAATGATGATCTTTGTGAACTCCGTTGATTTCCATTATTGTTTGATTCCACATATTGCAGATTCCTCCCGATGATCCTCTTGCACTTATTGCTACACCTTCAAAAAAAATTATTCTTTGGATTACTGACACCATTTCTTACTCACTTAGCTTGGTCTCTTGGAGTAGAAAGTTTTATGTGATTTCTGATCTGATGTGATCTTTAACTGCGTTTGTTTTGGAGAAATGCTTGAGATCTCTGCAATTTTAGGAGACCAGATTCATTATTTACTTTGTGATGGAGCGATAAGGCCCTTACCTCTCCCTAACTGGGTTCGCATGTACTTGATTCTTGCTCCTCTATCTATGTATGTATCCATTGGTTGTTAGATTCCCATTGTTATACCCTTTTGTGCTACTTCGTCTCGAATCTCCTTATTTGATTTCCTTCCATATTTCTTGGGGTTCTCTAGAGGGGCTAATGTTTCTTTGGATTTGATTATGGTTATGATCCCTGCATAAGATGTGGCTTGGGGGTTCAACGATGGGCAGGGAGAAGCACAGAGGGGTAGGTGGAGGTTGGAGGGATGAATACTAGGAGGAGGGAGATTAAGAGGTGAGGGGAGGAGACAACATTGTGCTGCTCTGGATCATCTTGTTGGATCTCAACATCTTCACGAACTGCGAGGGGATTAAGATCGGGGGTTGTATAGGGTGGGAAAGGATTACCGAGGAGAGATTGAGGGGCTCCAAATTGCAAAGGGGTAGTGGATTTACAGGGCCGGACTTTAGATGGGATATATCCTGATTGAGAAGGCCCTGCATGCTTAAATGATTTATTGGGGTTTCCAAGATTTTTGCGTCTGATTGTTTCCCATTGCGCTTCTTGGGTTTCTATTGGTTCTTCTACTGCTCTTTTAAAACATCTATTTGCAAAATGACCATATTCATGACATACCTTGCATTTGAACGAGAGTTGTTCATAATCCAGTTGTTGAATGTGCTTCTAGTTATCTACCTTGATCTTCATTGCCTCTAGTAGCCCCTTGCCCAAATCAACTTCCAAGCATACTCGAGCACATGCAAGCAAAATTTGTATTGGCTCTTTCTGTCTATATATTTCCCGTACACATTGTCGATTGCTTTGACCAAATCATCTCCCCATTAATGGAGAGGGAGGTGAGGAAGATGAACACAAACTAGAACAACACTGGGTATGTCGAGTTTAGAATCGAAATCTCGTGTCCATTTATTTAAGTACAAGCCTCTTGAATCCATAAAATATGGCCCCTTTTTGAAGACCAAGTCTCGATCTTCCTTGGATTCAAAGTAGAAGGTGAAGTAACCCCTTACCACAAAAACGTACAGAGATTTGACCTTGAGTTTTTGTAGCCCACTTTCGTTCAATCCATTTTTGAATTGTTTTGGCATAGGGCGAGAGTCCAATGAGCTATTTTACTAGCCCTGGCAAAGAGCGGTTTTGCGAGAAATTGAAGGGGGCAACTTGATTTCTCGAATTGCATCAAGCTTCTTCACAAATTTGGAGACGAAAGATCACTCCCGAGGAGCCCTGAGCGAAATGATGATGCTCATGAATGCCTGGGCAGCTAGATCAAGGGAGAGCGCGTGAAAAAGAAGACGACCTCCTTCCATAGCAACCTCCGGAGGGACCATCGAGAGGGATTGATCAATGATTAGCGAAAGAGATACTCAACACGAGCATAAGCGTAACTCATAACTTTCAACTACCAAAAAAATAATCTTCAAAAAACCAGTATGCACATTTAATTTAAAATTCTAAACTTAGATTTAATTTTTCTTTAAAATTACTTAATAAATATCTAATTTCAAATTTTTAAAATTATTAATAAATATCTATGTCAAATTAAAATATTTATTTATTATTTTTTAAAAAATATATTTGATAATTTAATTTATCATTTAATATTTTTTTAATACAAAAAATTATAAATAACCTTAAAAATTTATATCTTTAACATTTTTTATTAAATTTAAAAAAAATTTATTTAGATTCTAATTTCCATAATTTAGTAAAATTTTTCAAATTAGAATTATGTTACAAATTCAATTAATTAAAACAATAATTTTTTTTATTATATATTCTTACGTGTACAAGCCGTTATTATGGGCCATTTTCATTCTTTCAAGAATATTCCGAAGTCTACCGTTATTTGTTATCTGTCATTTTCATCTTTTCAATTAAAAATTATTAACAACGTTTTATTAAAAATGTTAAAAGATTGGAAAAAAACCTTATTAAAAAATGTAACTAAACTATAATGTTAGTTCCAGAAAGTGAGTGGGCGCGGGCTGATTCGGAAGTAGTGGGCGCGGGCTGATTCCGTCGGGATTTGAAAAGAGAGTCATAGTTTCCACTTCTGCCAGAGAGTGGGCGGTCGTGGCCGCCAAAGATTGTATTTTAGCCGGATACTGGGATAACTATCGTGGTTTAAAAAGTAGAGCCCGGCTGAACCAAGGGTCCATTTCTGGGAGACAGTTCATTTTGCCAGGAAATGACATTTGTTCAACTTATGCATGTGCAGGCTTCTTGTCTGTCTTGGAGCAAAAGCACAGGAGCTTGCTGTTTGAAGTTGACTAAAGTCAATTTACATGAAGGTAAGCTCCCAAACTCTGTCCAGCAAAAAGCATAACAGCAATTGGAAACTGAAGATTTTCTTTGCAAATATGGCCGAATGGTTAGAGCGATTCGTAGGTTCGATTCCTGTTCTTCTTTTGCTCCATGTGAATGTTCCATTCTCTGGAGTAATATCCAATAGATTTTTTTCCTTTATTATATTTTCAACTTCGTCTTTGCTTCGGTCTAGGAGGAAAGAACCTCCTTATTTTTCTCCAACATTCATTACCAAGTTGAAGTCTCCTCCAACTATGACACTTTGGTTGCCTTTTGCTATTAGATAGTCTGCTAAGGATTGCCAACAAATTTCCTTGTCTCTATAATGCATTGGAGAATTAATATTGAATATTGTAATGCTCTTCCCTGTATTTTTGGTTTTTTAAAATGTTTTGATCCAATGATGATCTTTGTGAACTCCGTTGAGTTCCATTATTGTTTGATTCCACATATTGCAGATTCCTCCCGATGATCCTCTTGCACTTATTGCTACACCTTCAAAAAAAATTATTCTTTGGATTACTGACACCATTTCTTACTCACTTAGCTTGGTCTCTTGGAGTAGAAAGTTTTATGGGATTTCTAATTTGATGTGATCTTTAACTACGTTTGTTTTTGAGAAATGCTTGAGATCTCTGCAATTCTAGGAGACCAGGTTCATTATTTACTTTGTGATGGAGCGACAAGGCCCTTACCTCTCCCTAACTGGGTTCGCATGTCCTTGATTCTTGCTCCTCTATCTATGTATGTATCCATTGGTTGTTAGATTCCCATTGCTATACCCTTTTGTGCTACTTTGTCTCGAATCTCCTTATTTGATTTCCTTCCATATTTCTTGGGGTTCTCTAGAGGGGCTAATGTTTCTTTGGATTTGATTATGGTTATGATCCCTGCATAGGATGTGGCTTGGGGGTTCAACGATGGGCAGGGAGAAGCACGGAGGGGTAGGTGGAGGTTGGAGGGATGAATACTAGGAGGAAGGAGATTAAGAGGTGAGGGGAGGAGACAACATTGTGTTGCTCTGGATCATCTTGTTGGATCTCAACATCTTCACGAGCTGCGAGGGGATTAAGATCGGGGGTTTTATAGGGTGAGAAAGGATTGCCGAGGAGAGATTGAGGGGCTCCAAATTGCAAAGGGGTAGTGGATTTAGAGGGGCGGACTTTAGATGGGATATATCCTGATTGAGAAGGCCCTGCATGCTTAAATGATTTATTGGGGTTTCCAAGATTTTTGCGTCTGACTGTTTCCCATTGCGCTTCTTGGGTTTCTACTGGTTCTTCTATTGCTCTTTTAGAACCTCTATTTGCAAAATGACCATATTCATGACATACCTTGCATTTGAACGAGAGTTGTTCATAATCCAGTTGTTGAATGTGCTTCTAGTTATATACCTTGATTGCCTCTAGTAGCCCCTTGCCCAAATCAACTTCCAAGCATACTCGAGCACATGCAAGCAAAATTTGTATTGGCGCACTTCTGTCTATATATTTCCCATACACATTGTCGATTGCTTTGACCAAATCATCTCCCCATTAATGGAGAGGGAGGTGAGGAAGATGAACACAAACTAGAACAACACTGGGTATGTCGAGTTTAGAATCGAAATATCGTGTCCATTTATTTAAGTATAAGCCTCTTGAATCCATAAAATATGGCCCGTTTTTGAAGACCAAGTCTCGATCTTCCTTGGATTCAAAGTAGAAGGTGAAGTAACCCCTTACCACAAAAACGTACAGAGATTTGAACTTGAGTTTTTGTAGCCCACTTTCGTTCAACCCATTTTTGAATTGTTTTGGCATAGGGCCAGAGTCCAGTGAGCTATTTTACTAGCCCTGGCTTTGCCAGTGAGAGAGCGATTTTGCGAAAGATTGAAGGGGGCAACTCGATTTCTGGAATTACATCAAGCTTCTTCACAAATTTGGAGATGAAAGACCACTCTCGAGGAGCCCTGAGCGAAATGATGATGCTGATGAATGCCTGGGCAGCTAGATCAGGGGAGAGCGCGTGAAAAAGAAGACGACCTCCCTCCAGAGCAACCTTCGGAGGGACCATTGAGAGTGATTGATCAATGATTAGCGAAAGAGATGCTCAACACAAGCAGAGGCGTAACTCATAACTTTCAACTACCACAAAAATAATCTTCACAAAACCAGTATACACATTTAATTTTAAATTCTAAACTTAGATTTAATTTTTCTTTAAAATTAT
>APFE030313618.1:120792-178692 GCA_000404065.3 Pinus taeda | reverse complement strand
ATCCCTGAGCTTCCAATCCACCAATATAGTAGTCACTTTTCCCCATCAAAGTGTTGCAGATTAGGCACTAAACTTCACCCAATCACGCGACAACCAACATGCTTCTTGTATTATTCTCTAGGGCTACTTTGGGCCATCAACACATTTGCCTCCAACAATCCAAAGATGCCCAATTATTCACTATGAAATTTGCTCCTTGTTGAAGTCTTCTATCACCCAAGTCAACTTCAACTCATGGATTTCATAGGATGCAAATTTTTCCACACTTCAACACCAACCAACTAGCAACAATTCAACATTAAATCAACTTACAACATACATCATTTCTAGTTCAACTCACAACTGTGACACTCCTCCTTTTAGGTGTTGTTACTATATGCTTGAGTTCTCGGCTACTACTAGTCCTCTAAATGGACCTGCGGCTCCTCACCTAAGTGATGTAGCATTGTGGCCTTCCTCCAATCTCTCAAATTGACATGTGAAATCCTCATATTGAGTTTTCTCCACACAACACAACCTTGAATACTACCCATAATTCCTCCCAGAGTTCACAACCAACTACTACTCCTACTGGGCCCCTGCAATAGGCAAGAACAGACCCCAAAATAGCCCTATTTCCAAACTTGATCTCCTTATTTGAGTTGTGTCTTCTTTAGAAGTTGATTTGTTATGAATTTTGCACAGTTGGATGGTAAAATAAGACTCACATCACCGTATATTTATACCAAATAGAACGACTACCAAAAATAGTGAAGGGTCATCTCTATTAAATTAATTCTCCTCAATCCTACATGACTTAACTGTCTAAAAATTAATTGACAACTTCAAAAATTCATATCTCAAGTTATAGAGCTCCGATTTGAATGATTTTCAAACTGTTGTATTTGCCACGCCATCCTGTATCACCTCATATTTTCTCATTCTTAAATTATTCATTATTTTGGCCAAAAACCTTATGGGTGAAAAACTCCAACCTTGGGTTCCAAGCCCACAAGTGTCTCTTGTTGCACTTTTCCCTCCAAACCTTGAACCCTAGGGCTTGGGGTACCTCCCAAGCTAATAAAATATCGACACATACCACTTGGCGAAAGTGCGTAAGGTGCTGATAACTTTAACTGATGGAGGTCAGGTAAGGTATGGGTAGCTAGGAGATCTCGAAAAAACCATTGTCGTTGTATCGAAGGTAGGTCGAATTAAATGATGGACCATAATCTTATACTAAATATTTCCATGCCCAAAAGTGGTGAACCCTTGCATTCTTTAATAAGTTCTATAGGTGGGACTTTAGATATAGAGTAAAAGGATAATGTGCATGACCCTGCTATAGTGTATCAATAACATGTAAATAGTCCATCCAAAGAAATGTGCCAACCATATGTTCCAAGGGAAAATATGTATAACTATACTTTATTTTAGAGCACATAACCTAACCATATGACATTGCACCATGATAAACCATGAAATATGGAATAATATTAAAGAAGTGGATTTTGATTAGGCAAGCTAATGTGTACATGGCTTTTTACTTTCTCTACGTTAAAAGAAATATGGAGGAAAATTGACCTTAGAAATTATCTGTCTGTATGTCTGAAATAAATTAATATGTAACCACCACTCATATATATATATATGAAAGAAAAAAAATAAATTTGAGGCAAGTGTGGTATGTTACAATGGTTTTCTTAACCACAGACACTTTGCCACCGAAATTCTTAGCTTGTAAATAGTTTTAATTAGAATAACATGACCAAATACCATGGATTATTAATACCATATGGATTATTAATAGCATAAGTACCTTGGAGAAAAAATCTTAACCCTTGATCTACAAATACTACTAAGAATATTTTCGCATATTCTATGAAGGTTAAATATGTACTATCGACCACATAATAATTACTCATAAATGAATTTAAATTATGAAAGGCCTCTTCCACACCTATATGCATACTTATATAAAATAATTGAAAACCATTACGGTTAAAACATTTTATTATTTTGTTGTTCATGTGTAACTCTTTCCATGGGGAGCATGATGTTAATACATGGTGTATACATACATATATGTAGAGAGTACAAACATAAGTCCATTACAATAAATAAATACGAGTGTAACATTTGAACAAAAAAAATGAGTAGCTCAATCTGAAAGTTTATACTTTGAAAGGATTTTGCAACCTTATGGCGACTCCATGGAAATAGAAATATTGGCAACAAGACAAGGAAGGAAAAGAATAACTAAAGATAACTATACTCAAAACTAAGTTATGTATAAACCTTACATGGATCTACATGGAAAAGGTAAAAATAACAATACTCAAAACTAAGTTATGTTCAACT
This sequence comes from Pinus taeda, assembly GCA_000404065.3. Classification (NCBI taxonomy): domain Eukaryota; kingdom Viridiplantae; phylum Streptophyta; class Pinopsida; order Pinales; family Pinaceae; genus Pinus; species Pinus taeda. The sequence goes on along the minus strand of APFE030313618.1, from coordinate 176,352 downwards.
CTTTTTTAGGAGGTTTGAATTCTAAATTGATTAAAACTCACCCAAATCAACTTTCTCACACCTCACAGTGATTGCACAAAACAATTTATACCATTAAAACCAGAAGAATCCCATCATATAAATGAAAGATATGAGTGTTACATAGTTTGTTTGGTTATGAAAAAGAAGTGAATACCTTGAGCATAACAAAAAAAAAATATATATTTTATTAAATAACATTTATATTTGAATACACGAAATTGTATCCAACATAACCACGCCACATTGTAAAACACGACCGTGGAGCACTCATGAACCACACATATTATAAAACGTTGGCTAATGTGTGTCAAAAATGACAAACATGACTTGGGAACCACACATATTGTAAAAACATAGATTACTGTGTGTAAAACATGACAAACATGCCCTGGGAGTACTCACGAACAACACACATTATTAAACAAACATGACATGGGAGTAGTGACTAACGACAAATATTATAAAACAAACATGACTTACGAGTACTCATGAACCACACACATTGTAAAACATGACTTAGAGTATAGTTTATACTAAAATGGGTGCTGCTCTAAACGGATGGAACAGTCAGCCAGTTGAAGGTGAGCACTGTTGGCAACGCCACCGATGAGCAACATGCGGGCACTTAGGATAGCAAGGCACTTGCTGCAACTATCATGATCGACTCCCGGACGACACGTTGCATGCCCGTAGGCAGTGAGTGAGCCCCTTATGCCTACACTGGACGTCTTGTAGTCGAAACCCTTCGAGGGCGTGTTTTCTTCCAGATCTTGGAGCAGCTTTCCCACAGTTTTGAACCAACCAGGAGGTGAAAGCTGTCCCTGTACGTCCCCCACAGATACCAGGAGGAGTAACATGAGAGGTAAAGCAAAGCCGAAGGACCTTACCGCCATGGCTGCCTCCAGTGAAATAATATCACCTTTAATAATAAAATAAACGAAAGCCAAATGAAATCCCTTGGAATGGAAAACGTTATTGCGATCCTGCCGAGGACGCCCCCTTTTTATAGGCCTTGCGGCACATTGTTCCGTGTGTTACTCGCAGGACAAATGCAATTTTTTTCGCCGTTTTTTCTTCACACGTCACCGCTACTTTATTCTCCGTTAATTAAAATTTAAAACTTAAAACGTTATTAAATAAAAATCTTACACAATATTATATATAAACCTTATTAAACATAAAATCTCATAGATTCGATTTGATGTTGCGGTAGGTCAGCATTGTCTTTATCCCGAAGGAAACGGAGTCGACCAGTTTACTTTTATTGTTTATGTCAACTTGTGTCCTTTGAATGCCCTTCCAACGACGTGTATTGGTTGGAGATTCTAATATGAAGGGGAATCTAGTATGAAGTAGACGTATTCGTTGGAGATTCTAGTATGATTATTTTGTTTGATTTTATTAATATATATTTGAATTATGTTGTTTTGTTTGAATAAGGATATTTGATTTTAATATTATGAAAGGGATGTATTTCATTTTGTTTGAAAAACTGTACTTGATTTTACTATTACGAATTAGATGTATTTCATTTTGTTTGCACAACTATACCTGATTTTAATATTATGGACTCGATGTATTTCATTTTTTTGGACAATTGCACTGAATTTTAATATTATGAATTAGATGTATTTTATTTTGTTTGGGGACCCATTTCCATGAAAAAAAGAACCCGACATAAAATAATAATAATAATACAAAAGGCATTTTTTTCTTGTTGGGGGTGACATAAAATAATAATAATAATAATACAAGAGGTCCTTTTCTCTTGGTAGCAGTGACCAATTAAAACTTATGAGAAGTCCACTAATAATTAAATGTTGTTGTTAAATATTGATAGGAATCAATCTCTCATCAGCATTAATTTGATTTTTATAAAAAAATATAAGGTTGAAAAACGAAATAAAATAAAAAACACCTTTTAAATATTTATATATATCTTATTTCTTATATATATTTTTTGGTTTTTGAAATCTAGGGCATAAGGAAGAATTTACTTTTCAAGACATGGAGTTTTAAAGGCTTATGGTACCATGTTGGTATTATGAATTGTATATAAGCTATGATGAACTAGTTACGAGTAAAATTGTTATTTTTTCATATAATAAGAAGTACACAAAATTATTAAAATATGTAGAATACAATTATTCTAATAATATAAATTGTAATTTTTGTGATAAAGATAAGAGTTCATATTTTAATAATTTATTTTTTCCAATTGTGATTGATGAGAAAATTTGGTAGTAATTGTCTTGAAATGCTTTTTTCCAATTAAAAATTTGCTGAAATTTTCATTTCCATTTCATATTTCATTAACATCACATTTAAGAATTAGTTAATCAATATAAAATAAATTGAAAAAGTAAATACAAAGCATTAATAAAGTATTATAGAGCTTCTTCCACTAAAATTTAATGAAAACAAAATAAAAAATGATTTACCTCCAACTAAATTATATTATTAAATTCATATCATGGTATCATATGATAGTTGTTCTATTAAAGGTATAACACATCACTCTTATGAAATGATTCACAAGACTTGGTATATTGTGATATATGGATGCCACAACCTATGGTAAGATCATACTTTTTTAGGGCATTAAAAATTGGCATGCCTTAATTATTTGCATTCAATGATGATAAATGATATATGTTGGATATGACATATTATATAAAGGTTAATAAGGATGGTTGTGTGTATTTGTGATCCAGGTGGATGTTGGTGGCCACCCACCTATCCCATTTGGACCCCCGCAACTGTCTCTTTCAGTTTTTCAGTTTCTGTAATTGTAGCACAATTTACTATTTTTAGCAGTTTTTTCGGGTCCTGAAACTGGAGCCGTTTTGAGGCCCTAAACGACGTTTTTTGGGAAATCTGGGGGGCAACATGGGTCCATGGACCGATGTTGCCCTTCCCAAAGTGGTAGTTCTCGGATAGATCTTTCTAACGAGCTATCATACGCGTCAAACGGAGATCGTGTGCCAAAGTTACGACCCCGGGAAATTGATGTACCAATTTACCCAAAACGGGGCCAACAATTTGGCGTTCCATCTTCTAGGGGTAGGTTTTGGAATGTGAAGGGTTTTCCATTGTTTCTCAACAATAAATAGGCCTTCGAGCCTCATTGTAACACAGTTCGGGAACAGTTCAGAGGCATGTAGCCACACATCTCTTCTCAGAGATAAGCTACCATAGTCCTAGCTGGTTTATTTCCAATTCTGGTTGTAAGCATATTTCGGTATTTTCCATTAATGAAATGAAGTGTTGTTTCCGCTGCATCTCTTTATTTATGGTTATCGCATCTCTGTATTTATGGTTATCTCTGTAAAATATTGCGTTCCTCCTCATTTGTTCAACTTATGCATGTGCAGGCTTCTTGTCTGTCTTGGAGCAAAAGCACAGGAGCTTGCTGTTTGACGTTGACTGAAGTCGATTTACATGAAGGTAAGCTCTCAAACTCTGTCCTGCAAAAAGCATAACATCAATTGGAAACTGAGGATTTTCTTTGCAAATATGGCCGAATGGTTAGAGCGATTTGTAGGTTCGATTCCTGTTCTTCTATTGCTCCATGTGAATTTTCCATTATTTGGAGTAATATCCAATAGATTTTTTTCCTCTATTATATTTTCAAGTTTGTCTTTGCTTCGATCTAGGAGGAAAGAACCTCCTTATTTTTCTCCAACATTCATTACCAAGTTGAAGTCTCCTCCACCTATGACATTTTGGTTGCCTTTTGCTATTAGCTAGTCTGCTAAGGATTCCCAACAAATTTCTTTGTCTCTATAATGCACTGGAGCATTAACATTGAATATTGTAATGCTCTTCCCTGTATTTTTGGTTTTTAAATATGTTTTGATCCAATGCTGATCTTTGTGAACTCCGTTGAGTTCCGTTATTGTTTGATTCCACATATTGCAGATTCCTCTCGATGATCCTCTTGCACTTATTGCTACACCTTCAAAAAAAAGTATTCTTTGGATTACTGACACCATTTCTTACTCACTTAGCTTGGTCTCTTGGAGTAGAAAGTTTTATGAGATTTCTGATCTGATGTGATCTTTAACTGCGTTTGTTTTGGAGAAATGCTTGAGATCTCTGCAATTCTAGGAGACCAGGTTCATTATTTACTTTGTGATGGAGCGACAAGGCCCTTACCTCTCCCTAACTGGGTTCACATGTCCTTGATTCTTGCTCCTCTATCTATGTATGTATCCATTGGTTGTTAGATTGCCATTGCTATAGTCTTTTGTGCTACTTCGTCTCGAATCTCCTTATTTGATTTCCTTCCATATTTCTTGGGGTTCTCTAGAGGGGCTAATGTTTCTTTGGATTTGATTATGGTTATGATCCCTGCATAGGATGTGGCTTGGGGGTTCAACGATGTGCAGGGAGAAGCACGGAGGGGTAGGTGGAGGTTGGAGGGATGAATACTAGCAGGAGGGAGATTAAGAGGTGAGGGGAGGAGACAACATTGTGATGCTCTGGATCATCTTGTTGGATCTCAACATCTTCATGAGCTGCGAGGGGATTAAGATCGGGGGTTGTATAGGGTGAGAAAGGATTGCCGAGGAGAGATTGAGGGGCTCCAATTTGCAAAGGGGTAGTGGATTTAGAGGGGCAGACTTTAGATGGGATATATCCTGATTGAGAAGGCCCTGCATGCTTAAATGATTTATTGGGGTTTCCAAGATTTTTGCGTCTGACTGTTTCCCATTGCGCTTCTCGGGTTTCTACTGGTTCTTCTATTGCTCTTTTAGAACATCTATTTGCAAAATGACCATATTCATGACATACCTTGCATTTGAACGAGAGTTGTTCATAATCCAATTGTTGAATGTGCTTCTAGTTATCTACCTTGATCTTCATTGCCTCTAGTAGCCCCTTGCCCAAATCAACTTCCAAGCATACTCGAGCACATGCAAGCAAAATTTGTATTGGCTCACTTCTGTCTATATATTTCTCGTACACATTGTCGATTGCTTTGACCAAATCATCTCCCCATTAATGGAGAGGGAGGTGAGGAAGATGAACACAAACTAGAACAACACTGGGTATGTCGAGTTTAGAATCGAATTATCGTGTCCATTTATTTAAGTATAAGCCTCTTGAATCCATAAAATATGGCCCGTTTTTGAAGACCAAGTCTCGATCTTCCTTGGATTCAAAGTAGAAGGTGAAGTAACCCCTTACCACAAAAACGTACAGAGATTTGACCTTGAGTTTTTGTAGCCCACTTTCGTTCAACCCATTTTTGAATTGTTTTGGCATAGGGCCAGAGTCTAGTGAGCTATTTTACTAGCTCTGGTAAAGAGCGGTTTTGCGAGAGATTGAAGGGGGCAACTCGATTTCTGGAATTGCATCAAGCTTCTTCACAAATTTGGAGGCGAAAGATCACTCCCGAGGAGCCCTGAGCGAAATGATGATGCTCATGAATGCCTGGGTAGCTAGATCAAGGGAGAGCGTGTGAAAAAGAAGACAACCTCCTTCCATAGCAACCTCCGGAGGGACCATCGAGAGGGATTGATCAATGATTAGCGAAAGAGATGCTCAACACGAGCAAAAACGTAACTCATAACTTTCAACTACCACAAAAATAATCTTCACAAAACCAGTATGCACATTTAATTTAAAATTCTAAACTTAGATTTAATTTTTCTTTAAAATTATTTAATAAATATCTAATTTCAAATGTTTAAAATTATTTAATAAATATCTAATGTCAAATTTAAAATATTATTTATTTATCTTTTTAAAAAATAATATTTGATAATTTAATTTATCACTTTAATATTTTTTAATACAAAATTATAAAATTAAATTTTTATAAATAATCTTAAAAATTTATATCGTTTAACATTTTTTAATTAATTTTTTTTTTTTAGATTCTAAATTTATATAAATTTAGTAAAATATTTTTAATTTAGAAATTTATGTTCAACAAAATTCAATTAATTAAAACAATAATTTATTATTATTATATATTCCTACCTGTACAAGCCGTTGTTATGGGTCATTTTCATTCTTTCAAGAATATTCCGACGTGTACCGTTATTTGTTATCTGTCATTTTCATCTTTTCAATTAAAAATTATTAACAACGTTTTATTAAAAATGTTAAAAGATTGGAAAAAAACCTTATTAAAAAATGTAACTAAACTATAATGTTAGTTCTAGAAAGCAAGTGGGCGCGGGCTGATTCGGAAGTAGTGGGCGCGGGCTGATTCCGTCGAGATTTGAAAAGAGAGTCATAGTTTCCACTTCTGCCAGAGACTGGGCAGTCGTGGCAGCCAAAGATTCTATTTCAGCCGGATACTGGGATAACTATCGTGGTTTAAAAAGTAGAGGGCTGCTGAACCAAGGGTCCATTTCTGGGAGACAGTTCATTTTGCTAGGAAATGACATTTGTTCAACTTATGCATGTGCAGGCTTCTTGTTTGTCTTGGAGCAAAAGCAGAGGAGCTTGCTGTTTGAAGTTGACTGAAGTCGATTTACATGAAGGTAAGCTCCCAAACTCTATCCAGCAAAAAGCATAACAGCAATTGGAAACTGAGGATTTTCTTTGCAAATATGGCCGAATGGTTAGAGCGATTCGTAGGTTCGATTCCTGTTCTTCTATTGCTCCATGTGGATTTTCCATTCTTTGGAGTAATATCCAATAGATTTTTTTCCTCTATTATATTTTCTAGTTTGTCTTTGCTTCGGTCTAGGAGGAAAGAACCTCCTTATTTTTCTCCAACATTCATTACCAAGTTGAAGTCTCCTCCAACTATGACACTTTGGTTGCCTTTTGCTATTAGATAGTCTGCTAAGGATTGCCAACAAATTTCCTTGTCTCTCTAATGCACTGGAGCATTAACATTGAATATTCTATTGCTCTTCCCTGTATTTTTGGTTTTTAAATATGTTTTGATCCAATGATGATCTTTGTGAACTCCGTTGAGTTCCATTATTGTTTGATTCCACATATTGCAGATTCCTCCCGATGATCCTCTTGCACTTATTGCTACACCTTAAAAAAAAATTATTCTTTGGATTACTAACACCATTTCTTACTCACTTAGCTTGGTCTCTTGGAGTAGAAAGTTTTATGGGATTTCTGATCTGATGTGATCTTTAACTGCGTTTGTTTTGGAGAAATGCTTGAGATCTCTGCAATTCTAGGAGACCAGGTTCATTATTTACTTTGTGATGGAGCGACAAGGCCCTTACCTCTCCCTAACTGGGTTCGCATGTCCTTGATTCTTGCTCCTCTATCTATGTATGTATCCATTGGTTGTTAGATTCCCATTGCTATACCCTTTTGTGCTACTTCATCTCGAATCTCCTTATTTGATTTCCTTCGAGATTTCTTGGGGTTCTCTAGAGGGGCTAATGTTTCTTTGGATTTGATTATGGTTATGATCCCTGCATAGGATGTGGCTTGGGGGTTCAACGATGGGCAGGGAGAAGCACGGAGGGGTATGTGGAGGTTGGAGGGATGAATACTAGGAGGAGGGAGATTAAGAGATGAGGGGAGGAGACAACATTGTGATGCTCTAGATCATCTTGTTGGATCTCAACATCTTCACGAGCCGCGAGGGGATTAAGATCGGGGGTTGTATAGGGTGAGAAAGGATTGCCGAGGAGAGATTGAGGGGCTCCAAATTGCAAAGGGGTAGTGGATTTAGAGGGGCGGACTTTAGATGGGATATATCCTGATTGAGAAGGCCCTGCATGCTTAAATGATTTATTGGGGTTTCCAAGATTTTTGCGTCTGACTGTTTCCCATTGCGCTTCTTGGGTTTCTACTGGTTCTTCTATTGCTCTTTTAGAACCTCTATTTGCAAAATGACCATATTCATGACATACCTTGCATTTGAACGAGAGTTGTTCATAATCCAGTTGTTGAATGTGCTTCTAGTTATATACCTTGATTGCCTCTAGTAGCCCCTTGCCCAAATCAACTTCCAAGCATACTCGAGCACATGCAAGCAAAATTTGTATTGGCGCACTTCTGTCTATATATTTCCCATACACATTGTCGATTGCTTTGACCAAATCATCTCCCCATTAATGGAGAGGGAGGTGAGGAAGATGAACACAAACTAGAACAACACTGGGTATGTCGAGTTTAGAATCGAAATATCGTGTCCATTTATTTAAGTATAAGCCTCTTGAATCCATAAAATATGGCCCGTTTTTGAAGACCAAGTCTCGATCTTCCTTGGATTCAAAGTAGAAGGTGAAGTAACCCCTTACCACAAAAACGTACAGAGATTTGAACTTGAGTTTTTGTAGCCCACTTTCGTTCAACCCATTTTTGAATTGTTTTGGCATAGGGCCAGAGTCCAGTGAGCTATTTTACTAGCCCTGGCTTTGCCAGTGAGAGAGCGATTTTGCGAAAGATTGAAGGGGGCAACTCGATTTCTGGAATTACATCAAGCTTCTTCACAAATTTGGAGATGAAAGACCACTCTCGAGGAGCCCTGAGCGAAATGATGATGCTGATGAATGCCTGGGCAGCTAGATCAGGGGAGAGCGCGTGAAAAAGAAGACGACCTCCCTCCAGAGCAACCTTCGGAGGGACCATTGAGAGTGATTGATCAATGATTAGCGAAAGAGATGCTCAACACAAGCAGAGGCGTAACTCATAACTTTCAACTACCACAAAAATAATCTTCACAAAACCAGTATACACATTTAATTTTAAATTCTAAACTTAGATTTAATTTTTCTTTAAAATTATTTAATAAATTATTTAAATTTCAAAATTTTAACAAATTGTAAAATTAATTTTTTATAAATAACCTTAAAAATTTATATCTTTTAACATTTTTTATTAAATTTAAAAAAATTTCTTTAAATTTTAAATTTCTATAAATTTTCTAAAATATTTTTAATTTAGAAATTTATGTTGAACACAATTCAATTAATTAAACAATAATTTTATTATTATATATATATCAATTAATTAAAACAATAATTTTTTTTATTATATATTCCTATGTGTACAAACCGTTGTTATGGGTCATTTTCATTCTTTCAAGAATATTAGAAAGTGTACCGTTATTTGTTATCTCTTATTTTCATCTTTTCAATTAAAAATTATTAACAACGTTTTATTAAAAATGTTAAAAGATTGGAAAAAAACTTTATTAAAAAATTACTAAACTATAATGTTAGTGAAAGTGATGGGCGCGGGCTGATTAGGAAGTAGTGGGCGCGGGCTGCTGCCGTTGGGATATGAAAAGAGTCATAGTTTCCTCTTCTGCCAGAGAGTGGGGGTCGTGGCAGCCAGTTCATTTTGCATGCATGTGCAGGCTTCTTGTCTGTCTTGTGCTTTTTGCATGCATGTGCAGGCTTCTTGTCTGTCTTGGAGCAAAAGCACAGGAGCTTGCTGTTTGAAGTTGACTGAAGTCGGATTTACATGAAGGTAAGCTCCCAAACTCTGTTCAGCAAAAAGCATAACAGCAATTGGAGACTGAAGATTTTCTTTGCAAATATGGCCGAATCGTTAGAGCGATTCGTAGGTTCGATTCCTGTTGATGCACTTGGAACTTTCAGTTAATGGCTGCTCACAGAATTTATACAGCTAGCCCTTCTTGCTTGCTTTGTGGTGCCTACTAGTCGATTAGCTCTTCTTGCTTGCTTTGTGGTGGTTACTAGTCGATCGGTCCTGTCTCATCTGCCCCCATCCCTTTTGCTTGTTCTGCTTTGAATTCCGCTTCCAACTCTTTTTTTCAATGGTTGCTCACAGAGTTTATACAGCTAGCCCTTCTTGCTTGCTTTGTGGTGCCTACTAGTCGATTAGCCCTTCTTGCTTGCTTTGTGGTGCTTACAGGCGATCGGTCCTGTCTCATCTGCGCCCATCCCTTTTGCTTGTTCTGCTTTGAATTCCGCTTCCAACTCTTTTTTTCAATTAGCCTTGGTCTTGACTTCCAGCATTTTTTTTCAGTTAGCCCAAAAGGAAAGCAATTCAAGTCTGCTTTCCAATACCAATCAAAGCGGCCCATTGAGGTGAGGGCTTTTTTTCTCTGGAAGGAAGGAAGAATGATACATAGATAGTGTTTTGTTTTGGGATGAATGTTGAGTATGCCTGTTTTGTGATCTTGGTTGGTCATTGCAGGCTTGGCTTTGCGAGAGTTTGGTTTCTGGTTGCAGAGGAGAAGAAAATTCTGCAGCCTTATCCCCTATTCGCTATTAGTCATAGAAGGTAGAGAATGATGATTGTGCTATTTGGAAATGTGCTGAGGTTTTTGCTCAATCAATTGGGGGTAACCCACGGATTTTTTTGCTTTGTCTGGTGATATGCGCTCACTGTTCTTAAAATTGTATTGGTTGATTCGCCCATCATGCAGAACTTCGAGCCTATAATTAGCTGAGGATGATAGTGGTGGGGCAAAAGCACACCGCTTACCGTAGAGTCATGATCGCAACCCCTCTCAGAAAGCCAAAAGTGCGATGCTGCACACAGCGAATTTCCTGTACACCCTGACCTCCAATTACGTAGCCGAAGTACAAAATTTCCCCAGGTATAATCAGACATTTTCCATTGTTTAAAATGCATGCAACATTGTTGTAATTCCTGGAGCAGTTTATTTCAAAATCATTGTAGTTGTGATAAAATGTGTGCTTATTCATTTGGTTCTTTGGTTCTTGTGACAATATGATATGTGTTTCAGGAGGCCATCATTCTTTCACCGTGACTTCTTGTTGGTTGCCTTATTATTGGTTTCTTCTTGTAGATGTAAGAAGTAGAAAAAACCGAGAGCAAATATGCTATGATGGTCCCAAATGACCCCACTTGCTTTACATGTTACGATGGTCCCGAATGACTCCACTTGCGTTAGCTTCACTTGGTTGCCTCTCGTTGCTCCTTCAAACTTCAGCCTATAAACCACCCCACCTCCGACTTGATACATGGATGAGGGTTTCTGACCCGCCTTTGCTTAGAAATTGGGTTTTTAGGATTGAACTCAATCTTCAAAGCATTTAATATTTCGACCACCTTGATGGAGGGGATTTTCCTAATAGCTTTGAGAGCTTTTAACCAAATATGCTCTAGGCTCTAGGCTTTTTCTTCAAGGTTACTCAAGGTTAAAACGTTAACCCCCAAAATTTTGAAAGAGAAGGTGTTTTTCATGTGCCATTCCCCGGAAAGAAAAAAGGGAACTCGTTTGCTTGTAGTTTTTTCTTTGATAAAGTATCCTCTCATAGTTTCCACACTTTCTAATCTATTTCACAATTTAAGAGAATGTGGTCATATAGTCGGACTTCTTATTAGTTGTCAATGACACGTACATTATATGTTGATTGAAATTGATGGTTGGGTGTTTTTCGACTTGTTTTCTATGATCTAGACGGATTTTCTTTAGCTGATTGTTGTTAAACAATCCTTAATGTAAATTCTCCCATTAGTTTTAGGGCGGGGCAGAATTATAAGGCTTGCCTCATTCACTACCTTGCTCTACAATAGGAGATTCAAGATCAATTTATATTTCTCCTCATAAAGTCTCAGAGATCATATTTTTTGACTTATTAGATCGATTTACATTTCTCCTTATAAACTCTCCAATATACTATTCCTTTACTTATAACAGAAATTGAGATTTCCTTAGCTCTGAAGAATGTAAATTCCTCTCATAAAGGCTCCTAGTGTTCATGATCCCTTTCATGGGAGAATAACTACTGCGAAGGTCACTGTCCTAAACCAATTCCTTTACTTAATAACATAAATTGAGATTCCCCTAGCTCCGTGAGAATGTAAATTCCTCTCGTACAAGCTCAAGTGTTCGTGATCCCCTCGATGGGAGAATAACTCGTGGCAATCCAATGGTTGCTTGTAAGGTAAGGGGACCGGGATTCCTTTAAATGTCCTTTTTTCTTGTCTCCCCCTAAAATAAGAAAATCTCTTTAATCATTTCCTGATCCCCTAATTTATCCTAAAATAAATGCTAAAATAAATGATAAAATATATTAAGAAGGCCACAACTCTTCCTCTAGGCTGGGAGCTTTTCTCCTTGGGATCTTCTATGAACTTGAATGATGTGTTGGCTGCCTCCTTGACATAACTACCTTTTTGGAATCATGGATCTCATATGGATTAGTGCAAAGATAGGTCAAGGGTTGTTTTAACAACATTATCAAACTAGGGTGCTTCAAAGATAGGTCAAGGGTTGTTTTAACAACATTATCAAACTAGGGTGCTTCCCCAAGAAGGCAACTTGATAACAAACTTTTAAGACATAGCTCAGGTGCATGAAATCATGTGAGGTGCCCTTGTAATGTGTGGTAAGTACAGTAGCTCCTTTCTAATTGCTCTGGCAGAGTTAGTAGGCGCTTCTTCTATGTTGTGCGCTTCAATGGTCTTTGGAGAGTGGGTTGGCTTGTCGCTACTCAAAATAACACCCTCCATTAATAATGGATCTGACTTTAAAGATGTGCAATGTAACAATCCCACATCCATAGTCATAAAGGTGTGTTTCTCTTTTATGGTGGTTTAGCCATGTCAAGTGTATCTTTGGACAATGTTTCCCCCCTTCCCTAAGAGTGTCACCATCCTTATCCATAAAAAAAATTCATGAAAGCAGTAAGCTGGCTTATCTTTAACTGTGTCAAGGGGTTCAAAGTAATGGAGCATCCCAAGAGTAAATGACTTGGCTTCTTCGTAAACCGCCTTTTACCAACAACTGTAAAAAATTAGCATTAAAATGATGGGGTCCACTTGTGCCAACTGTTCTCAACAACCTTGAGTGATTTTGAAATCATCCCTTAAACATCTTCATTTATCCTTTATCATGCTTGGCATTTATATATGTTCAAGTTCCTATATCATCCTTTTTGGAGCGCCCTTCAAATTTGGCTTTAGTTTCTCCATCTACCAAGCATTTCAATTCTGTTGGAGATACCCCTCTATCATATCTACAAAGCCTGTCTGGTGCATGCTGCGGTTTGAGAGTTTTATTGCTGTGTGAGGGCATTTTTGGATTGTATATTAGCACCATAGCTGCTAGAGAATGTTCCCATTGTTGGGAATCGGAAACCAATCAGTGTAATCTGAGACCTTTCCATTATATTCAGAGATCAGGGATAGCAGATCTCTCTCAAAGGCTGCACCTCCATGCCAAAAACATTTTTTCCATAAATAAGACGAGCTCACTCTTACAAATAATTACTGTCAATTGCTTCTTTTAAGCCTGGAATATGTCTCTTCACTGAATTGTTGACCGTTACAAACCTCCCTGTCATGCTATACAAGATACTCTCAAAGAGCCATTTACTTCCAATGTATCCCTTCCTTATCAAATCTAGAAATATACTTTTATTGTTGTATGGTAATGAAACATTTTGAAGCGATTCATCTTCCTCCACCACAAGCAAGCATACATAGTATGTGCCTGGCTGCAAATTGAGAGTGTATGCATTAATTTAAGCCAAACACCATCTTCTCAAAGAACCTATCCTTTTCCATGGCTTTGCTTGGGCTAAAATTATTGACTGCTGGAATCCCTATATTTTTCCTTGTGGCTGAAACCTTCTCAAATATGAACTGGTGTTGACCACGGTTCCACCAAAATCCCCAAAACAAAGTTTATTCTGTCTCAAGTTTATTGGTAATTATGTCTCAAGTCTATTGAGTAATTTATCTTATTGCTGCTCCAAGTACGTCATGAAATTAGGTCAAATATAGTTTCCAAACTTTCTTTTTACACATGATGCCTCATCAGGTCCAATAATAAACTAAACATGGGACACCCTTTCTACTGCTAAACAAGACTGAATATAAGTTTTCGGTGTGTGCCATCACCACTTTCTAGAGAACATGATTCTACCTCAGCAAAATGAGGTTAGCAATATCAACAATAAGGAAAGTGGCTAGCATGCCAAGTGAAAATAATGCCTTAGTGCTAGATCAGATTTAAGCAACACATGCATTGATTTTGTTTCCTGAAAACAAGGCCATTCAATACTGATCCAAACAACAATAGAGTGCTCTACTTATCTGGATAATTAGCTCATACTTTTTTCCATTACCAATGTATTCACCAGACCACACATAGACTTAGTCAATTGATTCATTTCCTCGTACTTCACATATCTCTATGGAGGTCAAATTAATCCTTGAAACTATATAGTGTTGATCTGTCCTCAGAAATAGAAAACTGAAGCACATTACCTATGGTTGTGGGTTCTCCTACATCTGTTGTTCATGAGAACAGCATGCTGCGTCTCATCAATCATCTTTGCTTAGTTGCTAGAGCTCTCTCACATTGACCTTTTAAGGATGGGAGTTCTTTGCCTTCTATTGTTGAGCAAGAAATCCTTCATTGAATGAATCTTTTGAAATTTCTCTCAAGAGGAATGACCAATCAGATCTGTAATACTACCTCCTAGGTTGAAATAAGAACCATCCATAGAGATGAAACACCAAGATTATAGGAATACACATCTTCATCATTGTACTGCTGGCAGGAATATTTAAATTGCATATGCAATTTTAGGGGTAAGTAGGCAAGCCTAAATAATATTGAGGTTATGCATCTAGTGCTTTTGAGTATACTAGGTCTAAAAATAAGGAAGGAATGTGGTTCAAGGATGTTTTGTATGAGTTTGGACTTGTTGAAAGGAAGGCTACACAATTCAGTTGTGATCTAACAAAGAATCATTTTTTTTCTCTAAAGCTAGATGTTGACTACATCAAAGATCATGTGTTTGATGGCATTGTTGAGTTGGAGTTTTATATATGTGAATAAAATATAGTATACATTTTCACCAAATTTTTTACAAAGACAAAGTTTGTGAAGTTGAGATCTTATGCTTGGGATGAAGGAAGTTTACATAAAGTGAGGATTTGATATGATGTTATGTCACCTTCTACATCTTATTCTTGATGCATATATATGTATTTTGCAAGGTGCCCCAAGTCAATACTGACGAGGGGATATTAGGATGTGTATTGCCTAATGACAATTTATGTGGTGTAATTTTGGATGTAAGTTTTAATGGCACCTTTTGGGACCTGTTTAACTATTACCCCCATAGTGGTTGTATGTTAAGGAGTTAGATATGTTGGTCCAAGATATTTTATTATATTTCTAGCTGGGCCCATTAGTTTTATTGCTATTTAATGGATGCTTCTAAAAGGCTAGAAGGTTAGTTACACATAAAATTGAAATAAATGGCTCATATTTTGGATATATAGAGTGAGTGCACCTGGAGTTTATGATGTACCAACACCATGTTGTAGTTTGGTTCTAAACCTCTTGTGTCAATTTTGCATGGTAGCTTATAACGTAAGGGGATTGAATTGTTATTCCCGATAAGGTTATGAATTAAGCTTTTTGTTAAAGCTAAGGTGGATGACATCACAATGGTGGAACACCTCATGAGTTGTGTGAAAGCTAAGGTGGATGACATCACAATGGTGGAACACCTCATGAGTTGTCTGAAAGCTAAGGTAGATACTCGTGGTCCACACAGGAATAATGATTTCCGTTTCAATTACCGTCATAAAGGCTACGACAAAATTGTAAATTCCCCTCATAAAGGATCCGATAACTATTTCTTAGTAATTGCAATTACCCTAATAAAGGATCCCATATACTATAAACATTGTGTCAAAATGAATACACTATCACTAACCAAATGCATAAAGAACACTACAATCAAATTTTGAAGTTAATTTATTAGCATTTACTATAAAGGGACTGTTGTAGTAGCTACAACAACCTCAAATTTTCCACATTTCTAAAGTTTGGAGTTCGTCCTTACTTTTATTTTCAAGAAATGAGCATCCTTGTTTCTCTAAGTCAACAAAGTCAGATAGCTGCATTGGCACATTTTGTATAAAGATCTTAGTGCCCCTCACCTCCTTAGCATGGTGTAGCTCTTACTAATAGCCTAGTGCAATTTATTGTCTGAGCATTGTATAGGGCTATTCGGGAATGCATCACAATGCTATTGCTTAACGCAACGCATTGCAAACAATTCTCTAGCATGGCATATCGCAAAGAAATTCTTTAGTGTATCGTCTTAAATCTTAGTGCACCTCTCTTACCTAATCAATCATGGAGTCAGGGGCACTATATTTGTTAAGGAGGATCTCCCATCATAAACTGGACTTGAAAATGAAATTCCAAAGAGATCGAGCTACAATTGACTATCCAAAAAGATGGGCATTTTTTTAGGTCCCATCCTCCCCATTATTTTGTAAGACGCCTTTTGGTATTTACATTGGGAGGTTCTAATAAATTGGTAGAGCTTCTAGAAATGATTTGACCAATACCGGCCTACCTACTTTGGGCAACCACTTATTGCACTGAAAATGAATCCTTTTACCAACTTGACCAACCAACTAGTGCTAATTAGCTTTTTTATAGTTATTTGGCTAGATATTAAACCTAAGGTATCTTATGCCTTCTTCTGGATTTCCTCGAGCATAGGGTAGTACAACCTCCAACTAAGCCAAGAGATTGTAATCTGGAGAAAAAACATAAAAGATTGACTCATGTATGTTCATCTCCATCCTAGTTTCAAACAATATAGGTTTAAATTAACCATCACTTTGTGAATTTCCTAAGGATTTCTAGAACAAAATAATAGAATACCATGGACAAATAATAGATGTGTTCTTAAGAGATGTTTGCCAACTGCTACACCCCTCACCATCTTTCTAGCCTTTGCATTTAGTAAGCATTTGCTAAACCCCCTAGAAAATAGTAGAAATAAATATGGGGACAAAGGATAAAAGAGGGTGCATGTTAATGACTCTTTTAATCCTATGAGATGGCTATTGAAAATGTGACTTGTTGCTTGGATCTTTTCTCTTGGATATTTTGGATTTTATGTTGAGTAGCTAGCGTAGTTATTCTTGGAAATGATCTCTTTGAAGACAAGTCTTTACTAATGAGAATTGACTAAGTGTGATGATTTTGTCCCTCCTTAGCCCTTTGCTGCAATGTTGATAAAAAATGGCACTTTTAATCAATGCTTTAAAACTTCGACTCCGACTCGGAAATGACAGAGGGTCGACTCCAACTCCGACTCGATATCGACTCAACTGATTTGATTTCAATGACTCGGTCGTTGTAAAAAATTACATTATATATATATCTATTATATATATATATATATATATTATATATATATATATAGTTTTTTATATATATATATATATTTTATTTATAAAAAAACATAATTTTAAAGATTTTCATTCATGTTTCCAAACATAAAGTTTTAGAATATAGAGAGAAAACAACATATGATCAAAGTAGGCTCATGAATATCTTCATTATATCAAAATGGCGCCCAGTGCACTGTCCAATACAAAGTTCATACTTAGCCACCAATCCCAGGATTTTTTTTGACTCAACCTAAGGATAATCACTAGACTACAACAACAATAATACCAATTCTCTGCCCCCAATGAAGTCTCAAAACCCTTGATTTAATTTTGGTCAAGCTCCAAAACAATCAGAGGTAAATATGTATTTATTAGTCCATTGCCAGAATGTTTGCCTTTTTAAAAACATTGTATGGCTCAATGCATTGTTTCAATTTTCTAGTTCATGCCACTAGGATAACCATACTTCAGCCTTGTAATTTTCAAAACTTTCTCACAGCGATAGATTACTTTAGGGCTATAAATATGCAATAAACAACAACCCAACCATTGATATGTAGGAGGCGGAACAAATTTTGACAAATGTGCTTCAGGATTTTTTTCAAAGAGCCGAGCCAACCGAGTTGTTACTGAGCTGATTGAGTCATTACTGAGTCAGCCGAGTTGTTACTGAGTCAACTGAGTCAATGACTGGCTCGGTAACAACCCAACCGTTCCGTTTCAGTCACCGAGCCGACTCGGCCAGGTATTGGCTCGGTTTGACTCGGCTGAGTCGGAGTTGATTCGGCCATTTTTTAAAACAATGCTTTTAATCCTATGAGATGGTTATTGCAAATGTGACTTGTTGCTTAGGCTGTCCATTCATTTGAAGGTTCTCTTTCTTGGTCCTTTCCTTTGTCATCTCATGGTTCTTTCTTTACTATTTGGTTTGCACGTTATTTTGACTTTAACATATTCATTGCAATGGTGCATCTATTGCTAGGGCACTCACTCACTCTTAGATAACCTAAAATTTATTTGGACTTGTAAGTTGTAATGTCCCCAACCACCCTTGGGCGACATCAGTCACATAGACCTTAGAATTTACCATTTCACTCAAAACCCTAGGTGAAATTAAACTAGCAATAGATACACAAATAGACCATATTCGTTTAACAGTTTACATTAATTTTAAGCATATCACAAATACATACATAATTTAACCATAACATACAATTGGGCACAATCAACCACAACAATGCAAAACCATATATATATATAGAATGGAATAAACATCAATAAGTTTTCAAATACTTATTTGTGATTTTTGCTGGCTAGCTACAGACCTCTGACGTTCCTCCCAACCATAGACTATGCGGTTCATAAACTCTCAACCGCGAGTCACCCTTGTGCTGTGGCCTCGACTCTATGGCCACCACAACCATAAACTAGAGCCACCAAGGCTCACACACTAGGATGCATCCTCTATGGCATGATTAATTGAATAACCATGCCTCAATTGATTACAGAGTCCAAAACCAAGTCTCATTGACTGCTCAATCAGTTCCAAAACTTAAGCACAAAGCTCACTAGCTGGCTGCTAAAAACCGAGTTCTCCAAAACTCCAGTCAGTTCCAAAGTCGAAGCCTAGGTCTTGTTACCACATAATCTAGTAGGGCCCTAAGGAATAGAAGTACTAAGGGACCACTAGCAGAGTTTCCCGAGTTGTTGCATTGGGTCAGTTCCAAAGTCGAAGCTTAGGTCTTGTTACCACATAATCTAGTAGGGCCCTAAGGAAGGGAAAACCTAAGGGACCACTAGTAGAGTTTCCCAAGTTGTAGCATTGGCTCCTTGCTAGCTAAGTTTCTCGGGTTGTAGCATTGGCTCCCCGCTAGGTGAGTTTCTCGGGTTGTAGCATTGGCTCCCCACTGACAAAGTTTCCCCAGGTTGTAGCATTGGCTCCCCATCAGTAGAGATTCTTGGGTAGTGGCATTGGCTCCCCATCGACATAGATTCCCAGGTAGTAGCATTGAATCCCCGCTGGTAGTGATTCTGGGTGGTAGCAGTGGCTCCCTGATGGGCAGAGGGTGGTAGCTTGAGCTCCCCTTGGATGTTAAATTCTTCTTCTTCTAGATTCGAGAGTGTTCAACATATGAGCAAAGATGAGTAGAGATGACATTTGATTTGATACTTGAGATGGGACACATGTTGCAATCGGTAATTTCTCCCTAGCTGAGAGGGAGTGTTAATTTGGTAGCTCAAGGATAAATTCCCGCCTTTGGACAACCTTCCTCATCAAGAAAAACCCCTCCTAGCCCTTGGAAGAATTTAATTTGGTTAAGGAAAATTATATTTTTAATATGGAAATCCACATGTTCACAAAAGTACAAGTCGACTTTAAAGAGAAATTGGACACCCTTGGAAGCCTATAAATACAAGTGAAGTGAACCTCATTTGAAGATCATCATCAAGCATCTTCTTCTTCTCTCTTCTTTGGTTTGGCTCGCACAGGTCTAAAGTTGGTTTGCGGAAATTGGTTCATATAGGTTTGAAATTGCAGGGTCTAAGATCGTACGTGTGAGGAAGGGTTTTTGGTTTGTAGCTACAGGATTGGAACAAGGTAATCTTGGTTGTAGCTGCACGCATGACAAGGTACTCCTTGCAGTTGGAGCATTGCAGCCACACACATGATCACTAGCTCCGTGCGGTTGGGATCTAGGGTTTTGATGATAGTTGACTCCAGACTTTGATTGTTGACTGCAAGCTTGGAATTTTGATTTTGATTTGTATTGTTGTTGGGCTCATTTCTTGAATATTGTTTGGTTGGTTTTGCTGGATAGTCTTGTGATTGAAGAATTGGAAGATTATACTCTGTCTTTGCCAAACATTTTATGACAATATAATAAGAAGAAGAATTCGAAAGGGTTTTCCCCCGTGTGGGGTTTTTCCTTGGTCTTTGACCAAATCCTTGTTGTTAAATTTCATATTGCTATATGCTGTTTCAATTACTTTAGCCCAATTCAATTCTTCAATTAGCAATCTTTCAATAACAATTAATATTTCCAATTATCAACAATAATTGAAGACAGAACAATAAATATAAATGACAATAGGTGACAATCAACACATCAATAAGAGACACCAGATTTGGTTAATGACCAAGGAAAAACCCTCTACGGGGAAAACCCTTTGAAATTCTTCTTCTATTAGATTGTCATAAAATGTTAAGCAGAGAGTACAATGAGTCAATACAAAATCATCCATCAAATTAGAAATATGTTCCTAGCACCAATCCAGATTAGAGACAACTTTTCCTGTTTGCGGTCAACTGCCAATTTGTAACCTTAGAGCCCAACCACATGGAGGAAGAGGTATGTGTGCGGTGGAGAGCTTCCAACCGCACTGTTGAACCTGCGTGCCTGCAGTTATAGCAGAAAATTGCCTGTGACAAGCCTACAATTGTAAACCAAAACCTTAACACACGTGCGACCTTTGGACCCTACAATCTTGGACTTGTATGAATCAATTTCCTCGACCCAGCTTCAGAACTATGCGAACCAATCAATGAAGAAGAGAAGAAGAAGATGCTTGGTGATGTCCAAATGAGCTTGAGGTCACTTGTATTTATAGGCTTCCAAGGGTGTCCAATTTGCTTTAGGGCCAACCTGATCAAATGTGCATGTGTAGGCTTTTCTTCAAAAGTGCACTTTCCCTTGTCCAAGTTGAGTGCTTCAGTAGTCAAAAGTGGTCCTCTCAAAAAGAGGAATCTAGTCCCATGGTTGGAATTTGTCACTGAGCTACCAAATTAACACTCCCTCTTAGCTAGGGAGAAATTCTAACTGCATCATGTAATAATCATATGTATCCTGTTGTCATATCATGTCCCGTCTCTGCTCAACTCTATCTGCTAAAATATTCTCGAATCTAAAGAAGAAGAATCATCGGGGAGCATTAGCTACCACCCACTTAGACAATGGGGAAGGTCCTATTGGACACTCTCACCTCATGTCTATGACTGTGGGGAAGGTCCTATTGGACACTTTCACCCCAAGTCCATGACAGTGGGGAAGATCCTATTGGACACTCTCACCTCAAGTCATCTCATCAAGCAATAAGCGAGATATAATATCTCATCCATCCTATTGACCACTGGTCTTCCCAAAAATGACCCTCAAGAGTCATGTGGTAGAACACTTGCATGATAATTAGCTTGGGTAACACACCTCCAAGCACTCTCTCAACCCATTGGCCAGATTGGGAGTGAATCCAAACAAGCCTAGCTTGTGGGTATGATGCCAACTGGGGCATACTTTCCATAGACCAAGATAGGGGAGCAACATCTCCAACCTTATGGCTAACAAATAGGCGTGATACCCTGTTGTCCAGAGATCCCTCAACCCTAGGAGCCCTCCATCTCAATTCCTCACCCTAGGAGCTCAAACAGGGGGGAAGAGTCGGCTTAGTGTCGTCGATCAATGATGCCCCTTATCAGGAGGGGTCACATCCATCAGTCCAAGCTGCTATCTGAAGACTAAGAACTTCCCTTTTGGCAAAGCCTTGGTGAGAATATTTGCAATCTGCTCATTTGTTGATATATGATGGAGTCTAATGGTTCCTCTCTGCACCATGTCTCAAATGTAATGATATCGAATCTCTATGTGCTTGGATTTGTCATGAAATACGAGATTCTCTGCCAGACAGATCCCACTCTTGTTGTCGCAATATATCACTATAGTGTCTAGGACCTGCTCAAATAATTCTCCAAAGAGCTTCCTCAACCAAACTGCTTCATCGCTAGCCATGCTAGCGACAATGTACTTTGCCTCAGTGGTACTCAATGCTACAGACTTCTGCTTCCTTCTCATCCAAGATATCATGGCAGATCCAAGGTTAAAACAACATCCAAACGTACTCTTCCTATCAACAACATTTCTTTCTTAGTCAACATCGGTATATCTATGAAGTCGAATATCTCTGGAAGAATATCTCAAACCAAGCGTGATTGTCCCATACAAATATCTCAAAATGTGTTTGGCAGTAGTCCAATGTGCATGGAGAGGCTCGATCATGAATTGACTCAACGTGTTTACTGCATAACATATGTCTGTATGAGTCTTCACTAAGAACATCAGAGCCCCAATCAATTGTCTATACTCGGATGGATTTGCCAAATCGGGTCCTGCAACTTTCCACATAACTTCTTGAAATTCATTTCCATTAGAGTGGGCAGGGACTTGCATTTTGTCATTCCAAATTTCTCCAATAACTTCACAACATATTTTCCTTGTGAAATGTAAATCTCACCAGGCCTTTGCCACACCACAAGGCCTAGAAAGTAGTGCATGAGTCCAAGGTCCTTCATCTTGAATTCAGATGCTAACTCCCTCTTACACTCGATCATCAGGGGTTCACTACCTGTTAAGAATAGATCGTCAACATATAAAACCAAAATCAACGACATGCCTTGGACTACCTTAGGCTACCCAATAACTTTCTATGTGGGCGTACCATGCTTTGGGGGCTTGCTTCAAACCATACAATGCCTTTTTTAACTTGCAAACATGTGTCTTTTGGTCCTCTATTTCAAATCCTTGTGGCTGCTCAACATAAACTTCTTCTTGTAGCATGCCATGAACAAATGTTGTGTTCATGTCCATCAGATGAAGGGTCCATCCTTGACTTGCGGCAAGAGCAACTATCGAACGAATGGTTGTATAGCAAGCCACAGGGGCAAATATATCATCATAATCTTCTCCGTCTTTTTGGGAGAATCCTCGGGTCACGAACCTTGCTTTATATTTCTCAATGCTACCATCGACTCCATGCTTGATCTTGAATAATCACTTTGAAATTACCACAAATTTCCCCTTCGGTCCCAACACAACATTCCATACATCATTTTTCATAATTGACTCATATCCTTCGACCATCCTTCCAAACTTGTTTCTTCACAACTTCTTCAAATGTGGGTGGTTCGACTTAAATCATAGTAGTCATAGCTACAACATATCCCTGGTATTGGCAGGGCTTCTTGCTTTCTCTAAATGATCTTCGGACGAGAACGCATCTCTCGTCATCCTGTATTGAGTCATGAAGCCAAAGTGGCCTCTTCCTGGTAGGAGGATCACATGGAGGAGGATCTAAGTGGTCCATGGGTTCCATGGGATCATCAACAATATCTCTCTTGGATTCAGGCACAAAAGGACAATCTAAAATATCCATATCATAATTCTTCTTCTTAGGAGGAGGAGGCAGAGGAAGATCCCTTGCTTTCCCAAGGGCAACATCTTCATCGAATGTTACATCCCCGCTAATTTCGACCTTCCTTTGACCAGGAATATATATTCGAAATGCTTTAGAATTTTCACAATATCCAACAAACATACTTTTTCTTCTCGTGGCTTCCAACTTGTTTCTTTTGTACTTCAGCACATGGAAATATACGGGGCAACCAAAGATACAAAGATGGCCAACATCAGGATTGACACGTGTGAACACTTCTTCGGGAGTCTTGTTGTCTAATGCTTGATGAGGCACCCTGTTTTGAACATATATGGCGGAATTCGTTGATTCTCCTCAAAGGAACTTCAACAACTTTTGATCATGGAGCATGGCATGAATGACTTCTACAATAGAGCCGTTCTTTCTTTCAACCACTCCATTTTATTCGTGATTATTGGGCACAATTGTCTCTTTCTTGATACCTTCTTTCTTGCAAAAGTGGATGAACTCATTCGAAATGTACTCTCCACCATTGTCGGACTTGAAGATCTTAATTTTCTTCCCTGTTTGATTTTGGACCAAAGCTTTGAACTCTTTGAACATTTTGAAGGCTTCATCCTTGTGCTTCAAATAATATATCCATGTCTTTTCTGAGAAGTCATCAATGAAGGTAATGTAGTAGAGATGGACGCCAATAGAATGTATGGGCATTAGACCACATATGTTGGAATGAATGGGTTGGAGGATGCCACTTGTCTTATTATTGCTAGAGGGGAATGGTCCCCTTGTCTTCTTTCCACTGGCACAACTTGGTCATACTCCATCATGTTGGACTTGAACATCAGGAATATTAGAGACCAATTTCTTCAATTTTGGAAGAGCATCATAATGTAGATGGGCCAATGTTCGGTGCCATAGTTCGCTTAGATGATTAGTATCATGGACCAATGCTAGAAGAGGTCTGCCAATGACTCTATAGAGTCCTTAAAATCTTGATCCCAATGTAAAGGCATCTCCCTTAGAAGTTCCAACATGCCAAGCAAGAACCTTTCCCTTAATGAAGGCAACCCTCATCCCTTGAAGGCAACCTTTCCCTTGAAGATAGAATAGTAAATATAAATGACAATAGGAGACAATCTACACATCAACAAGAGACACTAGATTTGGTGAACGATCAGGGAAAAACCCACTACGCAGAAAACCCTTTGAAATTATTCTTCTATTAGATTGTCATAAAATGTTTAGAAGAGAGTACAATGAGGCAATACAAAATCCTCCATCAAAGTTAACCCAACAACATTCAGAAATATGTTCCCAACATCAATCCATATCAGAGACAACTTTCCTTGTTTGCGGTAAACTAACAATTTGTAACCCGAGAGCCCAATTGCATGGAGGAAGAGGTATGTGTGCGTTGAGAGCTTCCATCTGTACCTTTGAGGCTGGTTGCTTGTGGTTATAGTCCAAAATTGCCTATGACAAGCTTGATGTTGTAAACCAAAACCCTAACACACGTGCGAGCTTCAAACCCTGCAATCTCGAACTAGTACGAACCAATTTCCTCAACCCAGTCGCAGACCTATGCGAACCAATCAATGAAGAAGAGAAGAAGAAGATGCTTGGTGATGTCCAAATGAGCTTGAGGTCACTTGTATTTATAGGCTTCCAAGGGTGTTCAATTTGCTTTAGGGCCGACTTGATCAAATGTGCATGTGTGGGCTTTTCTTCAAAAGTACACTTTCCCTTGGCCAAATTTAGTGCCTCAATAGTCAAAATTGGTCCTCTCGAAAAGAGGAATCTAGTCCCATGGTTGGAATTTGTCATTGAGCTTCCAAATTAACACTTGTGTCTCTTGTTATTGCTCTTGATTGTTTATTGCCTATTGTATTTACTGTTCTATCTGCAATTGCTCTTGATAATTGGAAGAATTGGAATTTTGTTTAAAGATTGCTAATTGAAGATAAGAATTGGGCTACAGTAATTGTAACAACATAGAATAACAATAAATAGCAAATTGCCACTCGATTGCCTAGTCAAACTGAAAAGGATCCACTTAACTGATCCCCCAACACTACGCATGAACTTGTGAGCATTATTCCCACAAACTAGAAATAAACTCACCATCTCCATGAACTCGCTCCATGGTAAAAGGAAAGACAAGTCATGGGTCTTTTTGGCTAAGGCACGAGCTAGAGAAGACCTTCCACTCACTACACTTTTCAGCGAAGCACATACACGCGACCACACTGTCCCCAACACATAGACACACATACACACGGGCGTACTGCCCCAAAAACAACTCTTGCCTCACTAGCCTAATTAATTATGTCTTGGCTCACCAACCTAATAATCATGGTCCTCAGACCCATTACATAGGCACACCGACCTTAATCATATTCATAACTTGGCCCTTTGGCCTAACATGTACATACACACAGAGGCATACCAGCCTCAAGAGTCTTAGGTTCACCAACCAACGCATATTATACATGGTTATTACATTAATCATTCAAGGGTGTAACTAGGGGTGCTACATTCCTCTCCCCTTTAGAATAACACCATCCCTGGTGTTCCTTTGTCTTTAGGAATAAACACATACTACCAGGTTACTGGTCTTCACTGCATCCACAATTTAATTCTCTTTATGCCCCATAGTATTCCTTTGACTTCCTTGAGTTGCACCTAAGGTCTTTGTTGTTCATTATACACCTACAACATTCAACAAATAAACATGCATGTTATAATCATGTCTATACAACAAGCAATATATCCATAAGAATTTCAATTCATAATTGAAGCACATATATTCATAACAAAAGAGAAGGAAGCCAAATACTTATCTATATAAGTATTTTTCCTGTTCCCAGTGCTCTCAACTGGCCAAGGCATCAAACCCGACGACCTCCAACCTATGGATTCACGCCCCCCATCAACCAGCGTCCAAGTGGTGCACCCGTTTTCTGCACCCAAGAATCCCTTGGGTCTCGTGCCACAACCTCCAGGATGACTTATTGCCAGACAAAGATGTTCCTAGATTTCATGGCTCCAGGATTTCTTGCTACTCTTCTTGGGCATCTAGGTACCCTCCGAGCCCTTGAGCCATTCATCTTGCCTTCTTTCTTTCCCTATTCTTTGTGTGTTGATGGTCTTGGGTAGCCACATCATCAGAAAAACAACTATGATTAATCCTCATGTTAGATAGATTACCTATACCGTAGCATATCCCTATCAGTTCGCATGCACATCACACACATGCTCCAAGTACACTTAAACTGTATACATTGTTGAAATTTGGTACCGTAGGACAGGTGGTACCCTTAGGCTTTGATCTTTGGCCTAGGGAAAAGTGTCCAAAAGATTTTAATTTTTCTCCTAAAGTGACTTTATAATTTTTTATAAAGTTAAAATCTAATTTAAAAGTGACTTTAAGTGATAAAATTACTAAGTCTAATTTTAAAGTGACTTTTATAAAGTCAATGAAAAATTAGAAAGGAAAAGTGACTTTGGAAATAAATGACTAAGTGGGTCTTTATTAAAGTGGGGTGAATTAAAAAATAGAAAGTGAATTTAAATGAGCATTTAATCTCAGCCATTGATCTAAATCTATTTCAGCCATTGGATTTAGAGATCACCCAAAAGTCACTTGGATCACCAAAAGTCACTTGGAGTTATACTAAAGGAGGAAAAGGAGGAAAATATCCTTCATTCTTTCATGAGCAGATTGGGAGAAGGAGAGCAAGAGAGCAAGGGAGATTTCTGGACAAGAAGGAGAAAGAGGCAGCAGTTTGGCACACATACCAGGCAGCGCTTCAGCAAAATCAGAACAGCAGAAAGACAAGCAGAACAGTAGCAAGAACAAGCAGAAAAAGCTGATTTTTTTGCTGAAAACTGAGAAGTTTCCAGGTGGTCCGTTGGGCTGAAAACGGATAAGTTTGCTTGCTGAAAAAATTATTTTGCTGTAATTTTTTGTTGAAATTTTCTTGCTGTAAAAAGACATTTTTCAGAAATAAAGAAGAGCTCTCAAACTGGTTTTCCCCAAGAGTTGTAGGGGGTTTTTCCAGGGTCACATTGACCAAAAATATCAGTGTTTTAATGTGTTTTAATGACTGTTTATTACTGCTGATTTTTATTTCTGCAATTTCCAGCATTCTGTAAAATTTCCAGAATTTGTGTTTTCAGCAAATTTATTTTTTTCAGCTTGTTGAATGTATGGTTATGGGAAAGGGCATTTAACTACATGGGAGAAATAAGGAGAAACTGAAAACCGGGGTGGGAAAACAGAAATTTTAACACCAAATTGGGCTCCTCTAGATTCCTGTCCCAAATCTTAAGGTCTTTATTAGTCTTTGCATCATCACAGTAATGGGACAACAATCGCAAGTTGTAATGAACATAAACCAATCTCTCTGCCCGGTCTAAACTCAACCTGTTCCTTTTAACAGTGTGGATGAAAGAATAAGAGCTCCAACACCTCTCTGCAGAAGAAGTGTTTACCACCTGTGATAGCACCTGCAATGACAAAGTTTGTAGAAGTGGAGTAGCACCTCCATGCATGTTCTACCACTCAAGAGAAGAAAAAGCCTCTCAGTCTCTAATTGCATGCATGCTCTGAAATGGACCAGTGCTAAGCGTATAGTTGCTCAACTGTCTCCGTACCATGGCAGCCTCCTCCTCATCAGGGACTAATTTACTCAATGCAATCATATATTTTTTGTGAACCTCTTGATCTTGGTGTGGTTTTCTCCCGTTCCCCCCCAGGTGCTGGTGTTGAAAGCCATGATGGATGATAGTATTTAGGTGTCAAAACATATGCTAATGCATGTAATGGAACATATAGCATTTCCCATCGGTTTCCACCTCTACACGAATATAATTGTACAAGGTGATATCTCTAGGCTCAACAATGTCTTTAATATGCCCCAACATGCTATCCATTTGCTCATACACCTCCCCAATCATTGGTCGATCTGAATATCCAAACTTGATCATGTAATAAATTGGTTTGGTGAATTGCAAAACATATTTAACTTGTGACCAAAAGTACATGTCAAGAATAGTGTCCTTGGCTACATTAGCACCATCTCTATCAGTGTAAATTTCCTCCCATGATTCACACACATCATATCAGTTAAAGCTTGTCTCACCTTCACTATTCGCCTAAAGGTGAGGTAATAACTGGAAAATCTTGTTTTCGCAAGTTTAAGCAACTGCAACTTGGAGTAAGTGCTATAGAAGTAGTTTACCCTTGTATGCCCTGTGATGAATTTAATGAGTTGCTTCCCTCTCCTGTAAAGCTCATTAATCCACCCACATTCTTTATGCTTCACAATATCATGCATCAAAAGGTTCAATGTGTGAACCAGGCACCTAGACCAAAAGATGTGTGGATGAGTACGCTCAATAACTTTTCTTGCCACCTTACAATTTGCTGCATTATTTGTGATCACTTGAACCAAATTATTCGGACCAACATATCTGATTGATTGCAATAGGAGATTTGCAATGTTTTGGGAAGATGCACTGATGGAGGAGTCCTGACATGTAATAAATACTGCAGCACTAGCAGAAACACCAAGAACATTTATCAAATGTTGGTTTCTAATATTTGTCCACCCATCTGATACAATGGATACCCCACAATCTACCCACTCATTTGTAAAACATGTCAAAGCTCTTTGAATCTTTGCTTTTTCTCTTTCTAATAACACTGTCCTAGCTTTCTCATAGTTGGGGGCTTCATTGATGGCCTTTACCATTTCATGCCAATAGGGAGAGCGAAGCACATTGAATGGTACACCGCAAGAACAAAGAAATTGGACTATGTTTCCATCCACATCATCCCTCCTAGCAACATTCAAGAAATCCCCTATTGTTCTTTTACCTCTAGAGCTTGAAGAAGTATCGTGAGGAGATGAGCTACCAAATCTAGAGGTTGCACTTGATTCAGAATGAGTTTTTTGTTTCTTGCTTTTTTGTTGTGCAACCTTTTCTATTTGGATGTATTTTCTTCTTTGTTCAACTGAAATGTTTGGGCAAATTTGTATCCCCACATCACCCTTTTCTTCAGCACTGTCCATCACCCCACAAAGGTGCCTCTTCGCACGGGTATATGAACCAATAAATTGTTTTCCACCATGATAACCATGAGGGCACAAAAATTTGTAGCTTCCACCACCCTTTCCCCCTTCAAGTTTGGTCACATAGTTCTACAAGGGCATTAATGCAACTTTCCCTTCTAGTGTTTCAGTGTTCCCTTCAGGTTCAACTTCATCCCCCTCCTCTTCAAACACTTCCTCCTCATCATACATTGGGTCACTCATATTGGGACCACTATCCTCTTGTTCTTCTTCCCTTCTATTCCTACTCCCCCTTGCCATCATTAAAACCAAAAGTGGAATGATACATAGAAGCCAAAAGAACACCATCTTGGAATATGGATATAGGTGGTGGACAACCTGCAATTAAATGAGCAAGTAGAAAGAATGGGAAAGAGTAGGAGAGGGATGAGAAAAATATAAAAAAGAATTGTCAAAAAAATGAGGAAGTTAGGGGTTTGCACTTACCTCTTTAGCTCTTGTAGATGGACGTCCTCCAAGCTCCTCCTCCTTCACTCCTCCAAGCTCTCCTCTTTTCTCCAAGCTCTCATAAAATAAAAATGAGCAAATGAGAGATGAAAGGGTGTTAAATCCCTTCACTCACCCTAATCCAAGGTGGACCCACCCCCAATCAAGGAAAACAAAAAAAAGCAAAAAAATAAAAAAAAGAAGCTTTTTTTGGCCTGTGCGGTAGAAACGGCTGACGCCTGGCGAAGCGGTCACGATCTGTCCAGATCCGACCCAGATACGCCGCGGATTGTACGACCGATCTGCCGTACGAAACGCGTTTCGGAAAAACTGAAACACAGATCGGCCATACAGTTCTGAATTGGCAGGAAGCGTATTTATCAACCCGATTCGCATTTTGGTTTTTCCGAAGCGCCTTTCGGAGGGCGGGTCACTCAGATCCGTACGGATCACGGATCAAGCTTTTGATCCAGGGGGGGATGTTTCTTGCAACACGGATCTACACTACTCGATGCAGAAGGTCATGGAGTAACCATAGGCTCATTTAGGGAAAGCAAGAAACCAAAGAGATATTCTGGGTATGCTACATACGTGACAAAGCTAATAGAAGCAAAACCATCCTCCTTTGAAGAGGCTATGAATCATCGAGAATGGAAGGATGCCATGAATGAAGAATATCAATCTATAATGAAGAATGGACTCTGGGAGATCGTACCTAGGCCTGAAGATAAATCTGTGGTTACTTCCAAATGGATCTATAAAATCAAACATGCAGCCGATGGAAGTATAGATAAGTATAAAGCAAGATTTGTGGCTAGAGGCTTCTCTCAACTTGTCTGCATCGACTATGAAGAGACATTTGCTCCAACAACAAGATATACAACAATTCGATCATTAGTCTCTCTGGCAGCATCAATGGGATGTCAAGATTGTGTTTCTGAATGACATTATAGATGAAGAAGTCTACATAGAGCAACCCTTGGGATTCGAAGAAAGCATTATATGGCCTCAACCAAGCACCAAGGGCATGGTATGCTCGAATGGATGCATACCTACAAAGAATAGGCTTCACAAAATGTTCTATTGATTCGAACCTTTATATCAAGGTTGTAGATGGAGACCCTGTAATTATTCTTCTATATGTAGATGATCTTCTCTTGATTGGTGTAGAAGGACGAATCAAAGAATGTAAGAAGCTTTTGGCAGCGAAATTTGACATGAAAGATCTCGGGCTGATGCATTATTACTTGGGACTCGAAGTCTGGCAAGGACCTAATGAAGTTTTCTTGGGTTAAGGAAAGTACGTGATCGAGATATCGAAAAGATTTGACATGATGGATTGCAAACCTATGACTACTCCGATGATCACTAACTTGAAGAGACTAAGAAGTTCCGAATCTAGCCCCGTGGATCCTTCCAAGTATAGCAACTCATTGGCTCATTGATGTACTCAGTGAACACTCGACTAGACATATGCTTTGCAGTAAATGTTCTCAGTCAATTTCAAGTGGAGCCTAAGCATGATCCTTGGGTGGCAACAAAACATATTCTGAGATATCTATAAGGAACCATCCACTACTGTCTAAAGTATGACTGAAGAAATGATGTTCAACTAATTGGGTATATAGATTCCGACTGGGGAGGCAGTGTGTTAGGTCCCTATACTACTAGTGTAACCCCTTATTGTTATTAATACAACCTCCTTATTATATTGTTGTGTCCATGTAGTCCCCATATTGTTATTATTGTACCCCATAGAAGCCCACTATTGTTATTATTATGCCCTTACATTATTATTGTTATGTCGACTCTGATTATATTATGACCCCTTAGATTCCTATATATAGAAAGGAGGTCGTGTCATTTGTATCATCGAAGAATTGTTCATTTGTGTAATGTAAGGGAGGTTTCCCCCTCGAAGACGCTGAATTATAAGGCGTTGATCTATCTTTTCTATCTTTTTGTGAGCTCGTTTTATAACATTTGGTATCAGAGCTTTGGATTCTAGGGTTTCGATGCTCCAAATAGGTCATCGTGGTATTTTCGCTATAACTTTTTTTTTTCTGTGATGTTTCAGAAGCTAAAAAAACCCATTTGAGAAGAAATCTTTCTAAACCGCACGTCCGAATTTCAGATCTTGTCTCGCTATATTTTCGGAGATATGATCTGAGGAAGTTAGGGTTTTTGCAAGCTCCAAAATGTCATCTAAAACAGGTCATCGTGATATTTTCGCTATAACCTTTTCGCTATGAAGTTTTAGAAGATAAAGAAAAAACCCATTTGAGAAGAAATCGTTCTGAATCTCGGGTCCAAATTTCAGATCTTGTCTCGCTATATTTTTGGATATATGATCTGAGGAAGTTAGGGTTTTTGTAGACTCCCGAATTACATCCTAAACAGGTGACCTTGGGAAAATCGTCATAACTTTCTCTCTGAGCAACAAATTGAAATTTTGTAAGAAGTTATAGAAAGAGGACAGACTGTAATTTTCTGTGCATAGTTTTCAGATCCGAAGGTTGAAACAGTGACACGTGGCACGTCATACAAGTTCGCTCTACTGAAACATTATATAATCAGGTTACCTTAGGAGATTGGGCATAACTCTTTCTTGGAGAATCAACTTCTGATTAGACTTGCGGGGTTAGAAAGAGGACTCAGAGGGCTACTGCAGGAGACAATTTCAGAACTTTGAGATATGAAAGTACAGAGTTACAGTCATTTCAAGATCGAGCTCCTGAAATCAAGAAAAGGCGATATGAGGAAGTTTGATGGAAAGGATCCAGTAAATTGGATACTACAGATGGAGCAATATTTTGATATACATGGTGTACCATTATTACAAAAGGTATGTATTGCATCTTCATATTTAGAACCAGATCAATTTTTATGGTATAAAGGGCTTTGTTATTGTAAACAACTTGTTACGTGGTCAATTTTCACAGAGGAAATGATAGCACATTATGAGGATACAAAGAGCAACACCTTCTTTAGAGAAACACCACAACACTTGGAAGAAAAAAGAGAAAAAGGGCTTTGTTTCAAAGTGGAAAGCAAGATTATGGGAACAAGGAAGTTTGCCCCACACAACTATAAAGATGGAAGTGTTGTTTCTCCTAGCCTTCCACAATCTACAAGGGTTACACCACAACAATTGGAAGAAAAAAGAGAAAAAGGGCTTTGTTACAATTGTGATAACAAATACATTAATGGTCATAAGTGTGTTAAGAAGAAATTATTTTACATTGGTTGTGGAGAGGAGGAAGAAAAGGATCAAGAAACGTCAAAATAAGAGTATATATACTAGGAACCAACCCCAGAGAAAGAAGAAATGAATCCGACCATATCTTGTAAAGCATTGGAAATAATTACCACTCCTAAAACTCTCAAGATAGAAGGGCATATCAAGAAGAAAAAGGTTCAAGAAGTGAAAGATCAACATCGAGAAAGAAGAAATGGATCCGACCATATCTTGTAATGCATTGAACGGAATTACCCACTCCTCAAACTATCAATATAGAAGGACATATCAAGAAGAAAAATTTTCAAGAATTGAAAGATCACATCGAGTCCTCAAGAAATCAATCCGACCATAATCTTGTATGCATTTGGAAGAAATTACCACTCAAACTATCAAGATAAAGGACATATCAAGAAGAAAAAGGTAAGAGTGTTGATTGATTTGGGAAGTACCCATAATTTTATTGATTGTAAGATAGCCAAGGAATTGAATTGCTTCCTATATCCAGCACCAGAGTGTCAAGTGATGGTTGCAAGTGGAGGAACCATCAATTGGTTTGGAAAGTGCCATAATATCAAGCTATCCATGGGAGAATATGTATTGAATAGCCCAATGCTTTCCATTCCAATGGGTTGTGCTGATGTTTTACTAGGAGTCCAATAGCTTACGATCTTTGGGTATAATAGCTTTTAATTTTCAAGAACTTTTCTTGAAATTTTTTTGGGAAGGAAAGGAAGTTGAATTGAGGGGTATCGAAGGAAAACCTGGAAAGATAATCAACTCTAACAGCATGACAAAGCTTCTAACTAAAGAACAACGGGGTGTAATTGCACAATTATGTTCACTAGAGGATCCCACATCGAAATCATGTATTTCTCCAGATCTCCAAAATTTTTTGGACAATCATTCCAAGGTATTTGAGACTCCCAAAGGCCTCCCACCTATTCGTGATCATGATCATGCTATTCATTTGATTCCACGAAGTGTTCCTCCAAACATCAGGCCTTACATATATCCATATGCCCAAAGGAGCGGAAACTCATTCAAAAGTTGCAGAAGATCCCAGTTCAAACATTATTGCGAGAACTTGACAAGGAAGGAAAAATCATATTGGAACCTGAAGCAGTCATAGAGCCGAGAAATCAAAAGCTATGAAATAGATCAATTTCAGAGTATCTCATCAAGTGGAAGAACTTACCGGTTGAAGATTCCACATGGGAGGACAAGAATTTATATAGAAGCATCAAGAACTACTTAAGTGTTGAGGACAACACTTTTTGAAGGGGAGGGGCATGTTAGGTCCCTATACTACTAGTGTAACCCCTTATTGTTTTTGTCCGTGGCGAAAATTCGCAATATTCATTAACAAAAGATTACATATTGTAGATGTTTGAAGCATATGCAGAAATGTGGGCAGAGCCACTTACAAAACAATACTCCATATGAAGTATCCAGAAAAGCCCTCAGGCAGGGCATCAAACAAAGGGGTATATAACCCCAAAAAATCTGCGCCAACAGTGCCCAAAAAATTAACCCCAAATGGCTAATATTGTGCCCCTGAATACAGATCTGAAGAGGATACCCAAACCAAATACAAAAAAAAAAGCAGCAATAAAGAGCAGAGGTGCATCACCCAGAAAGATGATCTGGCACCAATGCAGCATATGCGGTAAAAACTCCTGTGGAGGGAAAAAGAGAAACAGTAAGCTCTAGATCAGGTTGCCCAGACAAGAAGGAGAGGCACAAAATGAGGAAGAGAGCAGCCAGGGTAGCCACTCCTTCCCCGCCCCCTCAAAACTCTTGTCCAACAGCATACGAAATGTAGAATAACTGCCCCAAACATCCACAGTAGCGTGCAGAAACTCTAGCAAAACCAGCCATTTGATGCAGCACGAAACAAAGCAGAGAGTACCTCAATATCCCTGTTCTCTCAACGCTCCAAATGATAAAGCCTGCAAGTGACCAAAACAACACCAATTGCCGCTGCAAAGTTAAAGCATCCACCAGCGCAGAGGCGAGACCGGGGGTAGAGGTGGCAAGGGCAGCCACCTTGCCCCTGCGCAGTGTAAAAAACTAAAGACCAGAACTGAAATATTTACACACCCTCACTGTAGCCAAGCTAGTCCTTAGCCTATGAACCATGGATGGTGGAAGCTCTGCGGCGTCGACGGTGGAAACCCTAGCCTTTGCGGCGTCACGCGCTCCTGGTAGTTTCCAATCTCTAACCCCTTATTGTTATTAGTACAACCCCCTTATTATATTGGTGTGCCCATGTAGTCCCCATATTGTTATTATTGTGCCCCATAGAAGCCCACTATTGTTATTATTGTGCGCTTACAGTATTATTGTTATGTCGGCTCTGATTATATTATGACCCCTTATACTCCTATATATAGAAAGGAGGTCGTGTCATTTGTATCATCAAATAATTGTTCATTTGTGTAATGTAAAGGAGGTTGCCCACTCGAAGAGGCTTATTTCTAAGGTGTTGATCTATCTTTTCTATCTTTTTGTGAGTTGGTTTCATAACATAGTGAGCAAGATGGAAGGAGCACTACAGGAGGATGTTTTAGTTTGGGATCCTCCATGGTTTCATGGATGAGCAAAAAGCATGACATAGTTGCCTTCTGTAGTGCTAATGCTGAATACATTGCAGCCCGTGAAGTAAGAAAAGAAGCAGTATGGTTGAGGAAGTTGCTATCCGACTTGTTTGAAGGACCGATGAACCCTACAATGATACTTTATGATAACACCAATTGTATATGATTGTCTGAAGATCCAATGTTTCATGACAAAGAATATATATTATAAACAACAAGTATCACTATATTCGAGAGCTAGTGCAAAATGGTGTGTTGTATCTACAATATATGTATCTTCACTGATGAGCAGGTCACTGACATATTGATAAAATCACTTCTGAACAAGAAGCTTGTATAATTGAGAGACAAGCTTGGTTTGGTTGATATATCCACCTTAATTGAGAGGGAGAGATAGACACTACATTCTTGTCATCACTAGGGAAGAAAGAATAGAGGATTGGGTAACCATATGGCATTTGATACTCTTTGAAGAATGTCGTAGGGCATTCAGGACAAGAGTATTCGTGGACTGATATTCTTTGAGGATTAGCTACCCAATAGAAGAATAGTCCAATGGAAGGTCATACTTTGTGAACACCCGGGTGGAGTATGCACCTTGAGAGACAATGATTTTGGTGTCTCTGGATCATTGATCTCGCTAGCATTGTGCTCTGATCATGTGGATAGAACTATTAGTCAAGGCCTTGCTATGTAACAATGCTAATGAATATGATGCTAAACAAATGGGTTACCAGTTCGACTCCTTTTTTGAGATCTCTTCAGATTGAGAATGACCATGTACCCCTTATGAATACCTCCCTAGTTAAGAGGGAGTGTTGAAGAATGTGTAACTAGGTTCGGTCTTCATAAATATGAAATGTATTTTTGTAAAGAATAAAATGAAAAGAAATTATTTTATAGGTCAAGCACCCATTGAGTGCTTCTAGGATTTGTCAAAGAGTCATTGTTATATTTTGAAGGCCCATGGTCAGATTGTTTCTTGTAAAGAAAAATTTATTTTGTCTTTAAAGTGTCGAAATACCTCCAAGATCAAGTCGGCCCAAGGAGTTGTTAAGTTGGCCTACATGAAGAGCCACATCCACCCTTGAAAGAGCCTATATATAGAGAGGAACTTGTCCTCCATTCTACACACTCACTCATCTCATTCTATGCAAAGAAGAGGAAGAATAGAAGTCAAAGAAGAGGGTATGAAGAAGAGGAAGTCGAAGAAGTCAAAGTGCTTGGGCTAGATCTCTCTCTCTTAAGAAGGTTGAAGTTAGTGTTTTTGCGCTGGGACTATCAATCTTGGACGAAGATGAGAAGGATAGGCAAGCGAAGGTATCTTAGGGTGTCTCATTAGCCCTAAGACTCGAGGAAATGCAACCGAAGGGAAAAGAAGGCTATTCAAGATAGATCGAAGTCTCCAAGAGAAGCAACAATAGTTGTAGCAGTTGCCTTGAACTAGAATTTCAGATCTACAGTGGGATGTCGAAATCACTACCGTAGGAGGCCGAGTTGATCTTGATTTTGGATGGTATTTGTTTGAGTCAATAGGTCATGGTATTCGTCAATTGAAGAATCTATAAGAAGAGAAGAGATTTACGGGTTTTCCCCTCAAGAGGAGGGGTTTTGGCCCTGGCTTGCAACCCATATAATGTGTCACTATTCCTATTGTTTTGGGTGTTGTTTGATGCACACTGTAATAATAAGGAACAAATCTAATAAGTAAAAAGGTAGCACAAACAGTTATCGAGTTAAGAGAATTAACCTACTTACTGCCCTACTGAATTCTCAACAGTGCATGTATACGGTATTCTTTATTGAGAAATCTAGGGCATCAATAGTTAGGTGATTTCTCTTCTTATGATAATTGCTTGTGATAGAATTTTGGTTCTTGATTATGATCTTCTTTTTCTTGTAGTTATTATTGTGTTCTTTTCATCAAGACAATTACCAAATCATGAACAGTAAAGAGACAAGAGACACAATATATAGGCTTTGTCAGCTAGGGCCAAAACCTCTCACTCTTTGAGAGGAAAACCCAAATGAAATTCTTCTTATAGATCTTCAATTGACAAATACCAAGACCATGGCAAAGACCCTTAACATTAGAGTCCTCCCAAGACCAAGTCACTAGCCTCCTCTTTTACGCTGCTCTTCTTCTTGCTCTTCTCGACTTTCTTCAAATCCTCAGCCTCGTCTTGTAGGTTTGCAGATTATCTTCGCTATCTTTTGTTCCTCCTTCGCTGATCTAGAGACTCTTTCTCGCACTTCTTCTTGGACTTGCTTCACGGAATTGCTTGGCTGCAAATGAGGACGAGCACTAGTATATATAGTCATTTGTCCATGGAAGTTAGGCCGACATGATCTCTAGAGTAGGCCGATTTCATCTTCTAGGATTCTCCCTTTGTTGTAGGCCGACTTGATGAGGGCTAGTGACAAGGTCTTGGAGGGTGTCTTTACATAGACAAATATGACTCTTTACAATGTGTAACATGCCTTCATTACATGACAATGACTCTTTAGACTTTTATGACTAGATGACAATATTCCTAAGGGCTCTCAATGGGAGTCTATAGTAAAATAAAATCTCTTGCTCATGAAACCCATGATGCAAGCATTACTATTATTTTATTTTTCTTTTTTTTACATCTCTTACATAAAATCATAATTACATGTCATTATGAAGACCGAACCTAGTTACACTTTTCAACGCTCCCTCTTAACTAGGGAGGTATTCATAATGGTACTTGGTCATTCTCAATCTAAAGAATTTCTCCTGAGAAGAATTAGATTGGTAACCCATCTGTATAGCATCATATCAACCAACATTGTTACATAGCAAGGTCTTTATTAACAACTCTATCTCTCCACAAGATCTCAGTTCAATGCTGGCGAGACCAATGATTTATAGACACCATGATCATTGTCTCTCAAGGTACATGCTCCACTCGGGTGTTCACTGAGTAGGACCTTCTTTGACTATTCTTATCTTGGATAACTAGTCCTCAAAGAATATTGGTCCACGACTACTCTTACCTTGGATGCCCTATCTCATCCTCAAAGAGTATCAGATGCCAAATTATTACCCAATCGTCCATTCTGTCTTCCCAGGTGAAGACCAAAATGATGTGTCTATCTCTCCTTCTAAATTAGGGAGGACATATCAATTCCAATAAAGGAATGTACTCATTCCTACGGAAGGAATGTGCCTAAGCTCCCTTTTGGCTTAGGAATTTCCAAGTTTATTCCAAGTAAGAAACTCACTTCTAGGCTACCTCTTAACTAGGGACCTACAACAACTACTTAGGTGGAGATGAAAAGGCAACCAACTGCTTGAAGAAATTCTTCCTTCGATGTCATGAATTTCTTTGTCATGGAGTCTTCATCTTTTGGAACCTCCTCACAGTGCACAAACCAACCATCACTTTCATCCATGAGTCAGTCATGTCTTCATTCCTTTCATCAGAAAGTGATCCATCAGTCTACATCTGGCCTTGCTTCATGTTATGCTGCCTTCATTATGCTTTCTTCTTCGGAAAGATCTTACATCCTTCTACATGGTTCTCGTGGAAGATATTCACAGTTCTTCCCTTTGGTAGCCTTGCATAAGTCCATCCATATACTAGTTCATAAATAAGAAATGAACGCTTAAATCATAATTAACTTTGTGATGGTCTTTCATCATGACATCTTCCTGTAGGCATTAGTATGCAATGTACATGTTGACACATCACCTAAAGATATGTGATATCAAGGGTCTCCATCTTTTCCATACTTATATCAGAGTCTACATATCTTTCTGGGAGATATCATAGTTAAATCTTCTTGGTCTTACGGACGTTGACTCCCTTTACCATTGTTGCATATTCCACGATCTCTTCCTTTCTTTCTTCACATATTTCATTCCGAGAAACTTCCAATCAGAGTTTCTCAATTGTAGTTAGTCACCTCATACTCCATATGAGGACATATTATGTTGATTTCATCTAGTAAATATGTGGTCCATGCATCCTTGCATCCTTTGAGGAAGGAGATCCTTGCTTTGATCATGCTTCTCAAGATAGAGCATTGATCCATGTAGCCTGCAACCATATGACATGACTTCCATAATATCACATGTAAGCATACATAGCTCATCTTTCTATTGGGTCATCCAGACTTCTTGTAACAACTTCCTTTGAATGAAGGAGCTTCATTCCCTTGATTTGCTTCACTGTCATGTCATCATACCATCATCCTATGAATTCCACAAGTTTGGAATTCTTGACGAAACACTTGCTTCCCCTCATGATTGGTGAACTTTATAATGAAGATTCCATCCGAGAACCTTGAGTATCTTACATATCCTGTCCTGTAGATGTTACCTTTGACAGATTTATGATGAGTCTTGGCCTAGATGACTTCTTCCTTTTTCCATAAGTATCACTTGAGCTTTCAATGAGGTTTCCAAGAGCTATATCCTACATAGTTGACTGCCATAGGCTTTGTTCCAGACATTTGTTGCATATGACACGAGCTTCTTCTAAGGCTTCTACCATGATGCGATACTCTCATATGATGCATCCTATCTTATTCTAATGCTTCCTATTTATAATTTACACAACAGAAGAGTACCTTTTAGTGAAGGAGATTATCTTAGTCATAGTAGAGATCTTTCACTTCCTCTTTCTTAGACTTCTTTGTCTCAGTTTCTTCCAACTCTTCGTTAATATGGGCTTCTTCCTTATTTCTCTTGTTATTGTCCCTTTAAGTTTAAGACAATCTCTTCTATAGTCCCCATATTCTTGACATCCATAGCACTGCACCTTAGCCATGTTCTTCTTTTTCTTTTGAGAACCAAATTTACCAAGCTTTCCCTTTGCTTTTGTCATAACAACATATGCTTGATTCTGCTCATTCGATTCCACATCAGTTTTTGCCTTTCGTCTAGTTTCTTCGATCTTGCATAATGATCATAGATCCTGGATAGGGGTGGCTTCTTTCTTACCATAAATATTGGAAGTGAAGTTGCCCCATTCCTCCTGTAGTGCATTTAATACTACTGTGGTCATTTCTTTGTCAACCATTATTTCACCCAGATCTTGAAGTTGATCTCTTATTTATGAAATCCTCATAAAATATGAGGCTATTCCCTCTTCCTTTGAAATCTTCAATTTGTAGAGTTCTTGCCTTAGAGAGAGTTCTCCTACAGTACTTATGGAAAATGACTCTACCAATTTGTCATATATTTCTTTTGAAGTATCTAATTTTGATACATATGGGATGAGAGAGTCTTCGATGGATTCTATGAGAATCCTCTCAGCCCTCACTTCCCCTTTTGTGAATTTAGCAAGTGCTTGAGTATCTTCTTTGGGAGGTTGAATTATTGACCCCTTGATGTGATCCATGACTTCATTCTTAATAAGATATAGGTCAGTGCTTTTCTTCCATGCAAGAAAATTTGAAGCTCCAACTAATTTGTTGCTTTCCTCGCATGTAGTCGCCACATCTCTTCTCAGAGATAAGCTACCATCGCCCTAGCTGGTTTCTTTCCATTTCTGTTTGTAAGCATATTTCAGTATTTTACATTAATGAAATGAAGTGTTATTTCCACTGCATCTCTGTGTTTGTGGTTATTTCTGTAATTCATTACGTTTTTGTTTAAATCTGGATCAGCGTTGCTGGTGCCCAAATGAGCTTATCTTCTTCCTCTGTAATTCGGACATGAGATTTGGTCAATGTTGCAATATATCCCTCCCAATCTTGGGTCCACTAAGCTAGAATTTCTAGTTGGTCCGTGGATTTCCAAGCCTGTGCAAATATAGTGGAGTTCTTCGAGTCCGCAATATTGGCAATCATGGCTATGCCGTTGTCCTTAAGAAAATTAATAAGATCAAGGGGTAGATGATACATATTGCCACAACCAGTCCATGGATCCATATCAATGCGCACAAATGTGCCAACTTTAATACGCCATACAAGGCCATCTCTGATAGTGGGTAGAGTAAGAAGAACAACCCTCCAGATTGTCGAAATACCATTCCTGTGCCATGATGGAAGACGTATCCATTCCATGATAAGTAGAGGCCATATGTATTTATAATGAACAACCTCTGTCCAGAGGCTGCAAGAGTTCAGGATGAGCCATCCCATCTTTGCTGCTAGTGCATGAGCGAATGAAGGTAGATCTTTTAATCCTCATCCTCCCCATTTTTTAGGAAGTGTGATGTGACTCCATCCCACCCAGGCAAAAGTCTTCCCTTCCTTGTATCCATTCCAAAGGAATCTGCA
Organism: Pinus taeda; assembly: GCA_000404065.3. Lineage (NCBI taxonomy): Eukaryota > Viridiplantae > Streptophyta > Pinopsida > Pinales > Pinaceae > Pinus > Pinus taeda. The sequence continues at coordinate 134,371 of APFE030313618.1, read as the reverse complement.
ACAATGTTTTTGGATCCGAGATAGTATTCCTTTGGGAATCCATGCCAAAGACATCCAATAAACCGGGGTTGCTTCCAGGACCTATTTAATAAGTACTAATTGCCCTGCTCTGGATAAGAACCTATGGCTCCAGTTGTGAAGTCTTTTTTCTACCTTGGCCACAAGCCAGATCCAATCCGCAATTTTATAATAGTGTGGTTTGATGCGGAAACCAAGGTATTTAAGGCCTTCATCCAATATATGTCTTTGAAATGGGAATTTCTGAAGGGAAAACTGAATTTCCTGTGGGGAGTATGCTAAGAAAGTAATAGTGTACTTCATCCGATTCGATTCCATTTCGGTAGCAGTGCAGAAGAGTAACAATAGTTCATAAAATACATAGAAGTCCTCAATACCCACGTTGAGGAAGATGAGTACATCACAACAAAAAGAAGATGGGATATAGTGCAATGGTCAGTTATCTTGAGTCCCCGAAGTCACCCTTCTCATCTTCCCTGCAATATCAATCTGCTTAGACCTTCCACCACAAGGAGAAAAATAAGTGGAGAAGGAGGACATCCTTGTCTGAGGCCACGCTTAGCATGAAAGAAATTGGAGGCTGATCCATTAATAAGAACACTGAAGGACACAATAGAAATGCAACACATAATCCATTGAATGAAAGTGAGGGGGAATCCTAAATGAGCAAGGAGCATTCTAATATAAAGCCAGCTAACCCGATCAAAAGCCTTGGAGAGGTCGATTTTGAGAATGGATCCTTTTAAATGCTTCGTCTTAATGGAGTGTAGAGCCTGTTGAGCAGTGCCAATTGTGTCATGAATTTGTTTATTATGCAGGAAGGCAAATTGCTTAGGTGAAATATGGGCCGAAAGGATGGGCTTGATACGGTTGGCAATGATCTTGGCAATAATCTTGTAGAGACAGTTGCAGAGGGAGATGGCCCTAAAATCATTGAAAGAAAGTGGGGAGTCCACTTTGGGAATGAGAGAAATGAAAGTGGAGTTGATAGCCTCATACATACGACGAGTTGACCTGCATTCCTCCACAACTTGAAGAAGGTCCTGTCCAATGATTTAAAAAAAAGCTAGGTAGAATTCCACAGACCATCCATCAGGACCAGGGATTTTATCTTTTTTGAACCATTTTAAAATACTTTCTAGTTCCCCCATGGATATAGGCTTAATAAGGTCATTTGTCGCATCCTGGTCTATGAATCGACGGAAAATCCTAGCAATTCAGACTATTTCAGCAAGTGTGGCCTTGAGAGGAGACGTGAAGAGCTGTTGGAAATGGGATGAGCTAAGATGGGCTAGTTGGTGAAAGGTGTGAGCAGTCTGTCCATTTTTAGTAGGCATCTTTCCATATAGTGTTACTAGCTCATCTCCCCTTCGCGAAATTATGAAAGAATTTAGTATTGTCATCCCCAGCCTGCAACTAGATAGCCCTACTCCTTAGATGCCAAGTCTCCTCTCATTATTTAAGAATTTTAGTCCTCTGAGCCTCTAAGTCAGTGAGAATATTTTTGGCTTCAGCAGTGAAGAATCCCCGTCCCTGCTCATCCAGCAGATCAAGCAACTTGTTCTCAATGATGCTAAGAGATTAATCATCCCGATCTTGTTTGATTTTTGCCCATTGGATAGATAAGCTCTTAAGTTCAATAAGATTGCGACAAAAACCTTTTGCTATGGATCTCCCATGAGATGGTGGATGAGCTCGCCATAAATCAGTTGCCATTTTGATATAATCTGGGTCCATCAATCACGTGGAGTTGAATTTAAATGGTGCTCTTGGTTTCTGAAACAGACCCTACAGCTCCAGAAAGATGGGAGAGTGGTCAGAGATACCACCAAAACCCACCCATTGACGATAATTTGTCAGGGTCCTTACCAGGTGCTCCTTGATTAAGAATCGATCCAATCGTCTTGGTAGAGATGCATCACCAATTCTTCTGTTATGCCAAGTTGGTTGCATCTTATTAATAGTAATATCAATCAAATGGTGTTGCTCCAGAAGTTGCTCCATGGAGTCCTATAGGGGATCCACCTGAGCATTATGTCCCCAAGATTCCATATGGCCAATTGAGAAATTTAGATCCCCTCCCAGAATAAGATTGTCAGAGTTAGCTAGAGATAAGTTGAGTAAATGGTTCTAGAAGTCAACCCTGTTAAGACAGGGAGCATAAACATTGATAATTCTGAATCCATACCCAGCACCGATGAGTAAGTGTCCATGCCAATAAAACTAGAATCCCCCCAGGATGAGGTGATCTTGATAGTGCGGGGATTGATGCCAAGAGCTATTCTTGCAGATTGACCATTGACATCAAGCGCATGGAAAGTCCAACCTGACTTCAGAGAGTGCATAGCAGAGATGACCTGCTCAGCCATCCCAAGGGTTTCTTGTAAATAAATAATGTCGATCAACTTGAAATCCAGTAGTCTTTTAAGAGCTAATTTTTTAGCAGGGCTAGCCAATCTCTGCAATTAAAATAGATCCACTTCATGGATGAGACCAAGGGAGGGTGTTCGATGCTCTAAGAACCCTCTCAAGTGTAGATTGTCTGCCCAGGGTCATGTTCTTCCCGGCTTAGATGATAGCTTTAGATATATAGGAATACCGCCCCCTAAGGAGCTTGGCGATTTTAGGAGGGGAAATCATGCGAATCCCCGAAGGCTCTGGAGGGTGTGTAACCCAAGAGCGAAGATTGTAGGAGTGAGAGTGACTAGAGGAGATCGGAGGATCAGGAGAAGTAGATGAAACAACCAATCCAGGAATAGTGGGAGGGGTGGTCGAGTAGAAAGGGGGAGGGTGATGCAAAGGACAAGTGAGAGCTGTGGAGGATAAGCTAGCAGTGAATGCAAATGCAACATGCAGATGTTGTCTAGAACAAGATATAGATCAAGAGGGAGTAAAGCAAAGAGGTGGAGGAATACCCGAAGAGAGAGCGACCGCAATGGTAGCCCGAGATCTCGTCATGGGCTGAGACGGAGGCTGAGGAGAGGCTGATGAAGTCATCTGAGCAGAGCATCCAACCGGTGGCTTCGGATGAGTAGACCGAGGAGGCTATCCTTTCGCAGGTGTCGATGCCATAGGACCAGGAACATCCGAGAGTTTGGAGGGGGAGTATGCAGTATTAAGCATAGGACAGTCCTTGTAGAGATGTCCGACCTTATGACATCTTTTGCATCTAAATGGCACCCCTTCATAAGCTAGTGATTGGATGCGGGTGAACCTTCTCCAATGTAGAGTGATCTACTCCTCCAGAACTTCCCTGCTATCCAGGTATATTAGTATACGGGCCATCGATTTACTGCCAGAAGTAATGAATGACTTGTCATAATCGAAGAAGTGCCCAATGCGTTGCCAATACAGGTGAATATATTTTCAGACTAGAAGTGCAAGGGGATTCCGAGGAGACGGACCTAGAGCGGTCCAGCACCCAATTGTTCCCGCTCGGGATTGAAAAGTGGACTCCATCTCTTGAGTAGCACTAGAGCCAGTTCAATGTGCCAATACCGAGAGAGAACCGATGAGGTGTATTCCTCCCTTTGAAAACTAAGGGCAAACCATTCCCGTGCCAGAGTAGTTACAGATGGAAGCTCTCTGAGCATGTTACCCCAAATCTCCACGACCCGAGGCGAAGGTGAGCGGCTGAATATGTTCAACCTCTAACTCTGCCCCCCAAAACCTTGTTCGTGGTATCCACAACCTCACCCATTTGAACAACTTCACTGAAACAGAGGGAAAGGTCCTTACGGGGAGGCCTTGACACACTTGGGCTTCTTGGCTTTGCCAGTACGAGGTGCCGTCGGGTGGTCCTGTAAGGGGTCCCAAGAAATCGAGTTAGCCTGGGTTACAAGACCGAGGGTTTACGGCCGGAACATCAAAACAACCAGACGATAGGGATGATTGCCCAGGGTTAGCGGTAGGGAGATGAAAGGGGGAAGAATCCGGGAGATGGGGAAGGGGGTCTGCTGCAGAGTCTAACCCTACTGACAAGGGGGGGGGGAAGATGTGGATGGATGGTAGGAAGAGTCGAGAGGTAGAAAATCAAAGGATGGGGAAGGTGAAATGCAGGAAGCGAGAAGGTGAAGAGTGGCAAAGAGAGAGGAGGGCAGTCAAGACCTGACGAAGCGATGGAGAGAGCAGAAAAAGATATGCAGTCGTGGACCAGGATTCGAATGGACAGGCAACGATCCCGACCACGATGGAGATTGAGAGAGTGGGGGCCCAAAACCAACACTTCCGACAAACTACTAGGATGAGACCAAATGGGCTCGTAGGGATTCGAATCCACCGAATAATCAATAGCTTCCTCTTCGATCGCTGACATACTATAGTCAAGAACATACCGTAGAGAGCTGACAACGAACTGCGATCTGTCACGGTGAGGATGCCACGTTGCAGTGTGAGCGCAGATAACAACAGTGGTGATTGTAGTGTATGGGGCTCACGAATGAAAGCCTAGCCGAAACCCTGCGGAGCTATAGATCGGAGTTCCATCCTCCTAGTGGAAGCTCATATTACCATTTTGCATTGTTGAATGGTGTTTATGAATGATTATAATTATTTGATGCTAATAACAATTAATGCTTTGTGAAGTTAAAATTATACTAATTCATAAGAAACATTGATTTATACCCCCCTCTCAGTTTCCTAACTTGATAAGCCCTTGAGAGAAAATCGATGTGGGTTCTTCCACTTCTATCTGCTTGAGAGTTGGTACAACCAAAAACTTCCCTAAACGCTCAAGATTTGATTCAAAAGATTATAGATCTCTACACACTTCAAAATATTTTGGATCTTGTTAGATCCAAAAGGGATTGGGCTACATTATGAAAAGGAAGATTATGGGTTCAACCAAAAACCCACTAGCGCTTCTAGATCTAGAGTGGTCCTCCAATCTGGAAAATTACACAAGATAGCTTGTATAAATTAGTCCAAAAATGGCATATGAAACTAAAAAATTATAGATCAATAGTGTTAGAGCATTAAGCACAAATAAACCATAAAAATATTACCATAGAAGTGAAAGAATAACACCACAAAGCATGTGCCCCCTAAGTCTTTCTTTATTAGATAAGAAAAAATCCAGTACAAAATCCTTGCAGAGCTTCACTTAGCCAAGTACCTCGATTTTATTTACATCTTACAAATCAAAGAGAGAAGACTCTCTTAAAGAGAAAAAAATTCCTCTCCAATTGATCCCAAGCTAGGATGTCTTGATCCCAAGGAAGAAACGACTATATTTTTCCAAAAAATTCATAGCCCTTGATAAGCTTGCGCAAATCTCCATGAGGGATAGTCGTTTGCTTGTAGGGTTCGCTGGGTGGAGTGATAAATCCATGCTGGAGTGGTTTGGAGTTTGGACCACTCAAAAAATATTCTCCATCTTTTTCCTCGAAAATATCTCATTCAAATCAACCAACTTTGGACCATCTCTTCAAAAATTCGATTTGTCGGGACATTAACTTCTTCCTTGGACCATTGAATTTTTTCTTGGTGATTTTCGTGCTTGATTTGTGGAGATTCCATCACTGTTTGACTTAACTTTATTTCTTGGGAAAGTCCACTTCATTTTTTTATTATTTTCCACTTGGAGAGAATTTTTATTTTCTTCCCATTTTTATTTTCCGGCTAATTATTTGCCAGTTTTTGCCGCAAATTGGAAAAAATGGGTTTTGAGGGGTAAATACATATTTTTTCACCATTAAAGTGTGTCTAAGTAGAAAGTTGAGGTGTAGAGGTCTAATTTTGAGTACTCATACCCTCTACAACTTCTATAAGCAACACTTGTTACATCATATATCGAATTTACATAGAAAATTCCCGTCTAGCAGGAAATTTTGACAATTAAAAATTGACACTTAGACGCAACCAAATTTTGCGAAACTTTAGAGATGATCGAGTATGGCAATATATAGATTGACTTTAGACACTATGACTCACCTAAGACTTTACCATCAAACCACAATCTAGCTTTGGGGTAAATCTGGGAGAAAAACTTAACTGATTATAAGTGTTGAAAAACACAAATAATGAGCTAAGGAAAAAAAACATCCTGGAGTGAACTGACTTGTTAGTAAAGTCCTAAGCTACCTAGGCCTTTTACATGACTCTTTTTCATCATACTAGAATAATTTTTACATTATCCCCATAGGGTTGCGGAATCTGGACAATAGAATGATGAGAGGAAGAAGATGAATTTTTGAATTCTGACATGATCTATCGATGTTGGGACGCTTTGAATTGTGCTTTGATCATGGAGTCTTCGACAAGCCTTCAAATGCAATTTGAGTGGTTAATAGGTTTGGTCCTGATAGCACTGTTGGTAAGCCCTCCAGGCTCAGCTTAGTAAAGGGTATGGTTCCTTGGCCCTCATTGAGGACATTGCTTCCAAGGATGGTTTCAGTACATCTCGACTAAACTCTAACTCATAGTGGCAATTATTAGACCCACAGTTCTTATGGCTTTGAGTTCTGGGGACTGAGCTTGCTGTAAAAAAATTGGACTAGATTAGAGAAAGTATAGATGTTGCTTCTTAGGCGCATCATCAGATGTAAGCTGAGAGTTTCATAGCCCGTCATTAATGCAAAGTTTAGTGTCCACCCCTTCTACCTCAAGGTCATTTTCCGTTGGGTTTCTTTCCTTCAGAGACTCCGACCCCTTATAGACTCTGCCATCGGGAGGGAGAGGTATCCCTACGTTGCACTTTTCTCCTTTGGCGATCTCTCTTCAAATCCTTTCTCAAGTCGAGCACAAGGTTGGTTCTCATAGATGTTTCGGCTTCTCCAGTCAATTACTATTTCCCTAGAGCACCTTACCTTGTTTGAATTCTCCTTTAATGTGTTGAGCCATCTCTTGTGGATTAGATAGGTATTGAATCAGGTTATCGGAGAGGATATCTATAGTTTATACGTTCAGGACACTTGGATGTCGCCTTCAACAAGCTCGAGCTTGAAGATGTCCTTGTTCCTAATGCACATTTTGGAGCTGTGGGATGGCATCTGTTGAGAATTCAATAGGGCATCGATTATGATTAATTCTCTTTACTTGATAACTGCTTGTGATTCCTTTTTACTTATTAGCTTTGTTCATTATTATTATATGTGTGAAGCATCAAATAACTACCAAAACAAGAAGAACAATGACACAGTATATAGGCTGCAAGCCAGGGTCAAAACCTCTCCTCTTGAGAGGAAAATCCTTAAATATCTTCTCTTCCATATAGATTCTTCAATTGACGAATTCCGTGACCTTAAGATTGAGACCAATACCCTCCAAGACCAAGACCAACCTCTTTGGATGATGTGCCAACTTCGATTTAGCCAAACCCATGCAAATCTCTTGCAATAACACATTTTTGACTTCCTGCTGCAAGATTTTCGACCTCCTACTGCAGATCTGAAATTTCGGCCCCCCGACAACTACTGCTGCCCCACGTGGGAACTTCAATCTTCTTCTAGAGCTCTCCTCTGACCTTCGCTTGCATTTCCCTGACTTCTGGAGCTTGAGAAAGACCCTTGGTGACCTTCGCTTGACCTCTTTGCTGCCTTTTCTCCAAGATCGAAGTTGAAGATGGAGGTAACAAACTAAATTTATATAAAAATAAACACAAATAATGTAAAAAAACAACAAATAAGATTAATGATTAATTAGTTAGCAATTAATGAAACCCATGCTCCAAAAATAATAATAATAATTTTTTTTCATTTTATAATTTACAAGAATCAAATACTCATGAAGATTGAACCTGGTTACATATTTTTCGACAACATCTTCGTTCGGCCCCCTCATATGCGTAGGCATTAGATGCATTCGCTTAATATCCATTTGGGATAACTTTGGGTTGGCTGCTGTCGACTCCAGATAGAGACAAATCACCATATACCATGATTTGATAGGGTTAGCTAGGTGTGCCACCTTCAAGAGCTAGAGATGAAGATGCGCATTATTTTTTGGTGTCTCCTATACTATGAGTTCAAAGGATGCTATTGCTACCTGTATAGGGATTTACTGGGCTCCCTCTCTACTTCTTTTGGCACTAGGAACTGTGGTATTTATCCTTCTTGATCAAGGAGATCTTCTACGAGAAATCTTAGCTTTTGCATGACATGCCCTGTTCTAGGATGAATAGACTAATCAATCCATACTTGTTGATTTGTCAAATCATAGCAATTAACGATTGACAAAGCTCCAAAGTGCATTGGGCAGTAGAATGGTGAGACCTTGGATTTCCTCTCAACCTCCCCCTCTCGGTGGGCAATTGATATTATTGAGACTAGTTTGGTAGTACAGGTTTGTACATCAAGCCACAAGTTGTGAAAACATTAGGGAGATCAACTCGAAATGGACTCAAAGTAGAGCACTGCCTGCCCATTAGACTACTTCCCAAACCCAAAGGAGCAGGTAGAGATCCATTCGGAGAATCCTTCTTTCAACCTTGGATGCTAGGAGTATCCCTTGCTCGTACATTTCCCCCACGATCATTTTGCCAAACCCCCGATGGTTCAAAAGGACTTTGATAGTGAGCCAGTGCTGTGTTCACCTCCCTCGTCCTTGGTCATCACTCTCAGTAGACATTGACATCATCAGCCTCATCATCCGATCTCTTTCTTTCACTCTCTCTTTCTTGATAGGTTCTTGAGTTGTCCAAACTCACAATGTTTTGTATCACCGTACTTTTGTTATGTTTTTCTACATATGTTCTGGTGTTGTGTAGGTTTCTTTCTTATATGTTTTTTGACATTTCGAGGAGTTGCGTTTGCACTCCCACATTGTTTTCATACTGGTTGTACCCTTCAGTCCGATTGACCTACTTTTGTGGTCATTTGTCAGACATTAGCATAATTGTCTCTCTAGTGCACTTGTTTTTTTGGTTGACTCTCTCTCCATTGTTGCACTCTTGGTGAATTTCTCCTCAAGTGTCATGCTGACCCAGTGCTGGTTTGTTCTTATCTTTATTGCAGAATTTGGGTTTTTGGTAGTTCCGACTGATTCTCTTGCTATTTCTCGTGAATCTCAAGATGTGTCTTGTTTTGTCAGGGAATTACCACATCAATATTAGCCGACATTTTATCTTGTTAGGATATAGAAAGATTAGAGACTGTTTTTTTGAGGCTCAATGCCTTTTCTTGAATGGGGCAATATTTATTATAGCTGAAAATCAATATTATAATGGGATGCCTTTGTGTACCAGATAATATGAGAATCAGGTAATAAACTTGAATGAAATGTGTGTTTAATTGCATAGAATTTGTGGATTTATAGACATGCACTTTATGTATTCGAAATTGGTGTTCGCTGCATATACTCAGTTCTGTACTTTACCATCTTTTAGTTCTAAACATATAAACCAATGAATAATCAGGATGGAACATATTACATGTAATAACCTCTAGTTTTAACCTTTCTATGCCAGCAACATACAATCTACCCGCTTAAAGAGAAAGAACATGGATGATTGTGATAATATCATCCAAACTGCTTTTAAATTACTGTGTTGACCTGTCATTGCATTAATAACTTAATGATAAAAGTGAAAGCTGAAACCAGGTTATTTTTTTCATAACCATAGCCTATGTGGTGTATTACACAAGTATTTGGCCTTTGCAGGTATGTGCATAGCTATCAAAGTTATCTGTGGAACCATGCAGCCAGTGCAAGGGTCGAAAAATATGGCAAGTTTCAGAACTTTTTTTGACTTTGCATACAGATAAGGTAGTTGCATGCTGTTAAAGTTTAAATCCTTCACATGAAGATTTAAGTATTGTTGGTTGCGACTGCCTTTTATGTTAAGACATGTTCACTTGAATAAATTCATAACAGCTATTGATTTTAATACCTTTTGGTTTTTCTAAATCACATTAATATACAAGGGTGATAACTACCATTGTATTGGAAATTTACTATCAGTTGTTTAGGTACTTCAGTGAAAGTGTTATCAACTTATCAGTGTTTAGTATAATGTGTTCTAAAATATCACTTAATGAGTTTGAATTCAACAAAGATATCTCAATAGAGTAGATGTAACCATGTCTAACATAAGAGGGATAGACGACTGAAATCCATAAAGGGCGAAATATATATAAAAAATTAATACTTTTTTCTATTTCCAGGTTACAATGTTTGAGGAAAACGCCTGAGTACTTTCCCTCATTTCGAGGATGGTACCTAGGGTAAACCTTAGAATCTTCAGGGCACAATGCTGATCAACAACAAGGCTAGAAGACATTACAACAATATAGTCGTTAAGATTTCATCATGTCACTTGCATAATTGAACCTAGGTGGGCAGGATAACAATCATTTCTTCCATCCACCTGAGCTAAACCCAATTGACATAAAATAATGAATAAGATATGATTGAATGATATGACTTACAGTGACCTTCGTGACTGTATTTATACACTTTAACTACTTACATTGGTGGAATAGGCACATCCTTTAGTTAGGTCATGCCCCTTAGTTAGGATGTAACACTTCATTTATTATTATTTCATTTATTTATTTGATGTTATACATTGCCTTCCTCTAAAAAATGCTTTATCTTCAAAGCATATTTATGGAAATACTTTATCTTTTGTTTTGGCTTTAGTGCATAATCATGATTCTCTGTTGTTTGAAGTTGTGACGGTTGATGGTGTGTTATGAATAAAATATATATAAGAATAATATAAATATAAATAATAATGATAATTATAATAATGATTAATTAGTGATTAATATAGAAGAGGCATGTCTTTAAGGACATGACTATTCATGAAGGGGCACCTGCCTAGGTATATAAATGGGCCCTCGTTTGTAACAATCTCATATCAATTCTTTTATACAATATTCAATATATATGTTTTTATCCTTAATGAATGTTCTCGAATACCAAGTATTCTGAAGATTATTGTGAAGTACGAACTTGTTTGTTACATTGGTATCAGAGTTGTTCGATCCTTTGGCTGCTCAACTGCTGCACAAAGTCAGGCTGCTCAAACTTTTGAAGCGTCTCACTACCCAGAGTTTGGATCGTTAGGCCTTTGGCCATTATAAAATAAAAGAAAAAAAAGAAAGGAAAAAATAACATATATATATACTATATATATAACAATATCTATATATCATATATATGAGCTATTAATATATGAAAAAACAATTGTTGAAAGAAAAAAAATAAAAAAGGAGTCAAAATTTAAAAAAGAAAGAAAGAAAGAGGCGACCAATTGTGGTGTTGCCCCATCCTCATTGACCAACTACACACCGCGGTCCGCAGGCCACCGTCGTCCTTGCTGAACACCCCTAGCCACAAACGCTGTCACCATAGCCTCCGATGTGCCGACAACTTGCCCATAGCCTCCAATGCGTCGTTCCATATGTTAGTTCGTCCGGGCGTTTTCCTCGCTCCCACAAGCTATTGCCACCATCGCGGCCGTAGTCACTCCCAGATAGGCCGCCGCCACCACTGCATTGCTCTACTACTATCATTTTGGCCTAACACTGTACATTAAAAATCACTGCAGAGTCGAACACTCACATCCACACAATCGCCTTCAAAAATTCATCCGTTGCCACATCGCTATACTCCGTCGCCATACTCTGCTCAAATCTGTACTCATCTAACAAATTAATTGAAGGGATATGTTTGAATAAATGGATTCACTATGCTTGTGGCTATTCAAACCATACCCGAAGACTTTCTATGCTCTGGAGAAATTGCAATTATTGTTCCAACTAATTAGGCTCAAGAGAGATTTAAATGAATAAAAGGTCACTCACATGACGTTGTGACCACACAAAAGCATATTGAAATGGTGCCAACGATGCTAATTTGCAATCATAAGTCACAACTAGATTCTTAATTGATTAAATTAAAGGTTTTATACAATTTGAACTCAATTAATAAAAGCTCATTTTGAAAGCACAACAAAAACCTTAAAAAAAATTAAAAACAAGTATTCTCACTTGAATATTTTACAAAAGGAATATATTAAGCGGAAAATTATTTAAGGATTTTATAGTGCATAGTTATATATGAGTGAAGAATTATTTAAGGGATTTATAGTTGATAGTTAAAAAAAAAGAAAAAGTTCCAAAGGGATAAGTAAGGCTTTATATATATATATATATACACCAAGTTATATATAACAAAAAGGATTATTTTTAAAACCTAAAGTAAGGAAAATATACTTCAAGGAAGTCAAGGAAGGACAAAAGATGAGTTCCATAAATAAGTCAACATTTTGGACTGTTACCGCTCAAACTAGCAGGGGACCTAGGAGGGGATCCTATAGAGTGACTACTAGGTCAAGGGCAACAATGGAACGATAGCCCATTGTCACCTCAGCTAAAGCTCCCTGCTATTTATTTGAACTTCCTTAAATGTTTTAATGGCAGTTTCTTGATTTCCTTTAGGCATTGTTATTGTCGAATTGATCACTGAATCCTCATTTGGAGTGTGCATCGTTTGAACGACAACCTCTGAGTACGTCTTTACTTCAGTAGGATTTGGATTCGCCTGAACTACGAGATTAGTGGTATCGATGTTTGTTTCTTTAGCTTTGATTGCTACATCTGGGGATTTTGATGCTTCCTTTGCGACATGTTCTTCGAACCTATTCGTCAATGATTTCTTATCGTCCTTAAGTTTTTTAATCTGTTTGAGCTGATTTTGGTTATGATTTTTGAGATTTAAGCATTCCTCTTTTTCTGAGTCAGCTTTATTTTGGCCTTCAAGCTTCTCGTCTTGAGTTGTGATATTTATTGGATTAGTATTAGTTCCCTTATCTTCAACCTAGACGTTACGTCTGGAGATTTCAATACTTCTTGAGCAAGTTGCTCTAACTTGTCTTTTAACAACTTCTTGTAATTCGTAAGCTTTTTAATTTGGGTTAGTATTTTTTCACTATGGTTCTTAAGTTGCAAGACTTCTTCATTTCTATCAACAATGATTTTGTCAATTTCATTTTGCATATTTTGTGATACTTTTTTATCTTCTTGAAATACTACTTTTGAAATGTCTTGAATGTTTTCTAGTGTTACTGAATTTGGCTGCACAATAACATCTTGTAGTGTTATTTTTTTCTTTTTGTAAGAAAATGTCAAAAACTTCTTTTTTTTGTATTCAGGATGAAGGAACCTAGGGTTTCCATCTAGGGTGAACCTAAAATAATGTCACCCTAATCGCTCCATAGGGTTTGATCTGAGAATTGCGATACAAATGTATAATCCTCAATGTTTAACTGTAAACTCGTTATGTCATATTTTTTGTTGTCGAAACAATCTAATTTTTCAATTATATTTGACCCTGGAATGACTAACTAGTTTGCGATTTTATGCGTTATATAATTTTTACCTTTGACATGGGAGATGGAAATAGTGACAACTTTCCCTGCAATAGACCTTATAATTTTAAATAGCACTGAAGCATAATTACGTGAAGTTTTTAAAAATCTTCCGACCTTCATTTTTGATCTAGACTCCGTTTTTCTCTACCTTAGGTTTCTTTATTTTATATTTTATTTATATATATATATTTATAATTGAATTAATTATATCAATAATTAATTAAATTAATTAATATTGTAATTATA